>JASDQU010216667.1:0-11523 GCA_032191745.1 Picea mariana | reverse complement strand
TTTGCATTTAAATTTCCTTTTTGTCTAAGTTCAAATTTAGCAAGTTTTGCACATAGACAACAATTAAATTTTTAGATAATTTAATCCTCTAAATTATAAATTTTATTTTCCCCCTTTTCTTTTCTTCACCCCCCCTTTATTAATTGTTTAATTAATTTTTAGTCCTCGTATCCTACTTAGACCTAGGATTTAAATTCCACTAGGCTTATCAAATATTTAAGGGAAATGTTATAATTAATAAACTTTACTTATACATAATTAATTTAAGGCTGACCATGTCAAGGTAAGATATTGTTTTCTACGCACCTAGGTTCATTGAATCACCTATGTTTAAACATTGTGATGTTCCCTTAAAGACGCACTACATGCTCGAAGGGTGCCACTCACCTTTATTCATGTTTCAATTATGTGACGTGCCCTTCAAGGCGCACTACATGCTCCAAGGGTTCCACTCACCTTTATTCATGTTTCAATTATGCAACGTGCCCTTCAAGACACACTGCGTGCTCCAAGGGTGCCACTCACCTTTTGACTGATTTTGGTAGACATCTAACCCTTGGAGTCAAAACTTCGTCAGACAATCTTGTGGGAGACTAAGGGCCTATAAGGAATAAGGACCTTGCCTTATTGCACACCCCTTATAATCTTTGTGAGTTACTGTCTTAGTCTTCCCTCACGACATCGTGGATCTCTCGAACTAGGTAATCCTTAACCTATAGTTCGGTCCACGGCATGAGTGCTAGTAGGTTGTGGCAGGGATACTACCACACCTCTCCCTCAATATCTCTAGTTTTCATGCATGACCCCTTTACTCCAAATGTGAGTCTTATTAGCAAGAAATCGTCAGCTTTCATCCATCAACGAAACATGTCAGTGATCCATAAACAACATCAGAATATACCATGTCATATGTCACATATTAAATAACAGAAATACTCAAACCATATACAATCCACTCCCTGACTTGATCCAGAGTCCAAGGAGGTCCATCCATGCCATCGACATCCTCAATCAGTAAAGAGTCATGCACACTCAAGAGAAACCAATCAATAGCATATGTTTATACATAATCATAATATAACATCATAATCCATAGTCTCATCATCATAACACATAAGCGAAGAAGACAGACATATAATCAACCACATCACTTGCACACAAGTGTGCTCAAGGATATGTCACATCAGGTGCGCGGAAGAGTGGGATGTTACATCTATTCACATGTTTCTTGAGAAAGCTCTCGCCCGAGAGAGAGATGAAATGATGGAGAATTTTTCCCACTTCCTTCAACGTCTGTCGATAGAAATAGTCACATCTTCATCAAGAAACCAATTTGGAGGGACCTCTCCCTTCAAGGTACAAGTTAATTTTTATATTCCCGTATTTGAAGGTCAGATAGATGTGGATGCCTTATAAAAATGGTTGAATCTACTAGAAGGTTATTTATCTATTCACAATTTTTCCGACAATGAAAATATCACCTTTGCACTCATCAAGGATCTCCCCCATCTCAAACATTGGTGGGAAAATTATAGGGACAAAAGTTCCACAGAGGGATCTAGAATATATGGAGCTGAGCCCACTTGTGATTTTTTTGTGGATACAATCAAGGAACAATACTACCCAGTTGATAACTATGAAGACCAGTACATGAGATGGACCACACTGCAGGAAGAGAAGAGCCACACAATGTTGGAGCTCACAAATACTTTCCATACCTTGCACACCATTTTGGGTATCAAAGACTTCGAGAGACATATAGTTCTAAAATACCATGGGGCTTTTCATAGGTTAATGATTTCCTAAACATCTCATCATTGGGAGCTTCCTATCGATATGTTTTCAAAATCGAGCAGAAATTTAGGCACCAGAAAAAAATGGGATTTCGGGTCTGCAAATCCACAAAAACCAAAGCATGGTAAAGATGACCCTAACCAATAGCCTTCTGACAACGAGTCCAAGACACAGGAAAATAAGGGTAAAGGAAAGATTAATATTGACACTTGTAAGTGGTGCGAATTCCACAAAATCCCCTGACACAACACCGATGATTGTCGATTGAAATAGTCATTTGTGGCCGAGATCAAAGACAAGGAGCCAAACCCTGATTTAGAATCTGATCGAGAAAATATTGAAAACATACAGATCATCGATGCAGACCCTACTACTACTGTCACGACCACAACAATTCAACCAGAAGAACCAGTAGATCCTGAAGAGGGGGAGCGCCTCTTCCATTCACAAATGTGGGTGAAGGGGACCTAGTTGTATTTTATTGTTGACAGCGGTAGCCAGAAGAATCTCATCTGAGTTGAGGTCATCAAACAATTGGGGTTGTCGAAAACACCACACCTGCATCCATAAAACATTGGGTGGATTCACCAGGTACAAGATCTCTGTGTCAACTAATAATGTGTTAGGACCCAAAAATGTCATTTTTTCACTATATCTTTTACCCTTTCAACCTTATCATTTCTATGCTAAATGCCTACTTTAATGCTGCCAAGACCCTTTTTCCGAAGGTATGAGTCATTAATATTGATTTGATATTATTATTTACTTAACATGTTTGATTAGTAGTATTTCTCATAATTTACTCATAAATGTGAAACTAATGATCAAAATGTGTAGAACAACCAAGACTTGAAGAAGGATCGTTATTGTTACACCAATTGTTATAGTTGTGCGCTAGTCTTTCATGTTGTTACACAACTATAGCAACTGCACACCTTTCCTGGAAGCTATCACACTTGTTGCAACAGACACCCACTAATCTTGGAAGCTATTACACCGACTGCAACAAATGCACACCAATCCTAAAAGTTGTTACACTCATTGCAACAGATGGCCACTGATCCTGAAAGCCGAATCCTGAAGATTGATCCTTTGTTGTTACACATTTTGGCTCACGCTGATTCTTTCTCCAGATTTGGTGAATATGAAAGATCTCTTGTATCTTACGAACAGCTTGAGAATCTAGGATTCTCAAGGCTGATCTGAGTCCATTTTGAACTAAATAACTATGTATTTAAATAGCAGAGCTTTTGTAATCATTGGCCCCGAAATATAGTTGTGGAACAGAGAGTGAATAAAGAGCATATTGTATCTGAACCCTTTTTGTGAATCAATAAACAAGTGCATTGAGTTTCCTTAACCTACGATATCCTATTTTCAAGTGGATTCAGTGATAAGGAAAGGGCCCACCTTCCTCACAGACAGTTCTAATGGTATAATATCAATACTAATTTCAATGGCAAAATGAAAGGTGTGAAGTAAGCAATCCAATGAAAACTTAGCCATGATAAAAGTAATGTTAAATACCCTACATATTCATGTATAAGCCATCAACATCATGATGAGATCATCATTATATAATTAAGAAATTCAATTGCATCTTAATCTATGAAAGGAAATTGTGTGAAAGGAAACTATACTATGCCTAGTTTAATCATTCAAGCTATGATAAGAAAATGACTGAAAACATAAATTAAAAACATGATATTAAAAAGTGAATTGACAATTACATTTAACCAATAACTAAGAAAGTGAAATCTATCTAAAACTGAAGTAAGCAAGCTATGATTCAAAAACTGGAAGCAAATCTATCCATCCAACAATCTTTGTTAGAAGAAACTCAGATTAAAACTATGTTATGTTCTAATTAAAAATATGTTCTAAACTTGACTGTAAAATTATAAAAGAAAACACAATTTAACATCTAACTGCATGCGGGGTTAGTATAGTGAGAGAGAGACTTGCAAGCCTTTTCTAATCTACAAGATTAATGCATGTTAATACATCTCATCATTCTAACCTGTAAAAGAGAAGCAAATCAGTTAAGCTACAACAAATTAATTAACTAAATAAAAATATGCATGTACAGGAAATAAAGAAAGAGCAATTAAATTAAGAAATGCATAAATCAACATGAAGAGAGTTACCAAATTGCTGGTGGGCCCCCCAGCAAGTCCTGGTCACTCTATAAAAGTATACCACGATCTTAGTAGGCGGAATTCACCATACAAATTCAAAAACGCAGTTTTGGCATAAATCTGGCAATGTAAAAAAACTCAAACAGAGCAAAATCATTTTTCTGGAAATTCTAATGCTTATGCTACTTGGTTAACAATCTAATGATCATCCTATTGGTATTTATAAGCTTACAACCCAGGTGATCGACCACAGGAGGGTTGAACCACCTCTAAATTCGTAAAATTACATTAAATGCATCCATAACTAACAAAATGGAGGAACCCAATGATCGCCCTCTTTGGACAACTGAAATCGAGTTGTCTTGAGCTTAGTAGCTGGAGGGGGCGATGAAAAACAAAAACCATGTGCTCGATTTGTCCACCACTGGCCGCCAATACCATAACCACCAACTTGCCTTGCATTTTTGTGCAATACTGGGTGCTGGAATGAGTGCTGGATCAAGTACCAGAACAAGTGTTGGATCAAGTGCCGGAACAAGTGTCAAACCAAGAAACATGGTGCATTTTTCCCTGTAACAGCAGAAAAACATGAATTAACTCTTGGAAACCATAAAATATGATAAATTAAACTTGATTGAATCACAAAACATGAATTATACGTACTTCATGCTGATTGTATCATTTTACCATAAAATTCTTCAAAAAGCTCCTTTGAAAGATAAAAAACGCATATTTACATATGGAAAAAAGTGTATAATAATTTCATGAGGATGATCATATCTTGGGCCCAACATACCCCCACACCGATGATTTTGCAGGTCCCACTGCAAACAAAAAGAAGGCATCCCTCAGAACTAGGCTTGCTGAGGAGGGCCGAATTTAGAAGCCTCTCCTTCTTACTGTGTAGGCTTAGCCTTGTGCCTCTTATGTTGCTTTAATTTTTCTCTTAAGCTGCGGTTAGATTGGGTCATCCCATCGACCAACCGCTAAAGGGACTTAACTTTTTCCTGAAGGAATGCATTGTCATGATGAAGGTGTGCATATATTGTCTTCCTCTCCTCAAATTGTTGGAGAAGCTGATGGTTTTCCCTTTCTAGATCCTCTATAGTTGGGGAAAAATCAGTGATCTCCGAGAAAGGCTTAGGTCCTTTGAGAGATGTGGTCAATTTATCAATTTTAGGATCAAGAGTCGGCATGGGTGAAGTAGGTGTGATGGGAGATCAGAAAGGTGAGGTAGGTTCTGATTTTGTTTTTCTTAGTGGCTTTAATCCATCTGCATAGAATTCTCTAGGTTTCTTATGAGGGCTCTCAAGGTCAGAGGATACTTGGATAGGATCCAAAGTAGGTGGAGGCTTGGCATAAGGCTTGATTCTTATGTTCCGGGTACTCTTCTGAAAAGGTCCCCTACCAAATCGATTGGCTCCTCTCTTTTTTGTGGGAATGATGAGAAAGTCTTGCTACATTACTTCTTAGGGATTCTTAGGTGTAGGATCAAGAGAAAATGAAGGCATTGGGGGGTCAACAATAGGCTTCTTTTAGTCTTTGTTCTTGGTCTTCTTCCCCGATGAAGAAGTATGAATATCAACAAGATTTTGGTATTGTTCTGGCAAAGAGGGAGTTTTTGCAAGGGAGTTTGGAGTTTTTGGAGAGTGAGGCTTGGATGGAGAGATAGTTTTTAGGCTAAGTGGATTTTTTCCGGTCTTAACTGTCAAGTGAGGATTTGCAAATTGGTAGATAAAGGCATCCCAACTTTGCCCCTGCTTCTCTAGTTCAGTAAGAACAAGGAGTTTGATCAAACCATGGTGGAAGAGACTATTGTGGGGGTTGGTCACATTTTTCCTCACTTGAGAGGACATTTTATCCAAGCTTTTGAGAAAATAAAAAGGGAAGTTTAAGGGTTTATTGAACAGAAAATGAGCCAGCAATCTAAAGTGACAAGCTTTGAAGGTGGAGTATCTACCTTCACATGTAATTAACCATGTGATGACGATAAGGGGATTAACCAATTCTGGCTTTATCCACTCCTTAGCATACCCTTTCAATCTTAAAATGCTCTCGAATTCGGGCTTAAAAACCCTGTTGTAACTTGAGCGTGACAATTGATGATTCTTGAACCACCTATCTCCCATTCTTGGAAGTTTTGTTGCAGCAACAATTGACTTTTCTATGACTGCAAAATTGAGAGACCCTAAATGTGTTATCTTTCCATCAAAACCAACTGCAAATTGCATAGAAAGATCATCATCATGACCTTGCAAACTTGACAGAAATGCCCCCTAGCCAACATGCAAGAACACTTCCCTGCACTGTGTGAATTCTGGAATGGCAAACAAGTCTGCATAGGAGGAGGGTTCGTATCTCTTGGGCATTGTGACAGAGTTTGAATTCACTAAGAAAGGGAGAAATCAATCCACACAGAGACATAAATTGGGCACGTTCTAAGTGCAATTGGAACAGAGGGAAAATTTTACCAAGAAAGGGTGCAAACAATCCAAGAAATGGCACGGGTTTAACATAGTCTGAGTGTGATTAGAATAGATGGAGAATTCGACAGAGGTTGGGCATGATTCCTTAACGCAAGGTAGAGAAAATGACAAGGGAAAATGAAACAATAGAGTGCCCAGCCCGATTTTGGATGCTCTTATGGTGGAGTACGTTGCCCATATGTGCACGCGAGCTGCCATGTGTGGGAGATTCGAATTTGATGGCAAGCTTGAGAGCAATGGAGTGGTGCATACTTAGATTAATGTCCAAGTATTTTGAATTGGACATTTGATCATAACCATATGAAGCATCTTTTAATCAATGCCTGTAACAAACTTAATTAAATGTGATTGAATTCTAGTTCCTTGGAATCTAGGAAAGTTACTGGTATGCAATGTAATGGCACTTCAAAAGGCACTTCAAATGACATTTCATCCGTCACCTCATCCGGCACCTAATCCGGTACTTCATCTGGTACCCCTATGTTAAGTGAATTTTCAACTCTTTTAATGGATAGCCTTCAATTTTGAAGTGTTTTTGACAACCATAGTGGGCAGAGGCAGAGTGCTCAATGCTTACTCATTCTTCTTGTATATGAGATATAGTGTCAAAACCTATAATGAACAGGTTATAGCAAGCATAAAACATGTATTGTCAAACCTACATTATGCAAATTGTAATGGAAGATAACCAATAAAGAGTGGTTTGTTAAGCATGAGTTCAGTAATGTATAGCACACAGTAGTTAAGCATTTAAAAATAACATGACTATCAATGTAATAACTTGTATCATGGTAATAATACAAAAATTCTTGCAAGGACTCTTTTCTCTAGGCAATAATCATTTGTCAACTCATGAACCCCTCCCCCACACATAAGTATTGTGACACCTCACAATCAAAAGTATAGGAAACTAGTCAGTATCCCCCAATAGCCAAAGATTTATAGTATGTCAAGTGTAAAGATAAAATTTCACAGATTGGTCCGATGAGACAGTTAGGAGATGGCCCCACCTATAGGATAAGAGATCCTATATATAGATAAGAAGAGGTAGGCAAGAGAGTTTCAAGATAGTCTTAGAGTCATTCCCCAATGGAAAGTTTATGAGATTCATTAACCTTAGCTAAACCACACATACTTCATGTCATTTTTGTCTGCAAGTAATGTCATACATCAAGACAAATTTAGAATTATTATTTACTTTTTTCAGATCATCATCATCGCTAGGTAGAATTCCCTGCTGCCAGCAAGCTTGTTTAGTAGTCTGGTGGGTTTACCTATTCATACCACTGGCCGGTACCCACTACCAGCAAACCTATTCAATATCCTGGTAGGTTAGCGTCTTAAATCATCAGAGATTGGCCCTCCATCCTTTAAGATTTTATTATAAGATTGCTTATGCAAGAAGATGAGGGAACAACTCTAAAATAACTTTTTTTTTCACTTGGGATGGTATTTATGTTAGAGGATGAATTTTTCGTTATATTGTTTAGTGGTTGTCCTGATGTAAGGGGTACTTAAGCGGATGTGGCCTATCTAAAGATATTATATAATCAAGTTATTTAGTGTGTAGTGGATGGTACCATCGAGAAAGAACAGAAAGGTATTTCTAGGCTCAACTCACTTTATTCTTTTGTAATTATGATGATGTTTCCATGACTAACTACTAATGAGACCTCCCTGTTACTCTTTGATAAAGACACTTGACTTACTTACTCAGGTTTCTTGGAAAAATTGTCTGAGAGACCTCTAGGCTTGCTAGTTATGGTATCACTTCCTTATATAGTGGTGAAGAGTTTCAAGAGAAACTGCTTTAGAATGCCTTAAAAATGATAATTTTGCTAAAACATGGATAATTATAGTAAGTCACTATTCATTTGATGCTTTAGCAGACACAAAATTCAAGTATAACAATGTTTTGATGAAAGATCCTTGAAACGATGTACTCTCGTTGAAATAATTACTTACAGAAATATCTAGAATTGCCTTATTAACAAAATACAAAAAATATTTACATATATACAGTAGGAAAATCAAAAAATGTTTCAAGCACAAGGGGGGACTTCCCCATCTACTAAGGCCAATGCCTTGTCAGCTGTCATGACCTGTAGAAAATCTTCTCTGGAAATGGGCTTATGATAAAACTTAAGTCGGTGTCCATTTACCACAAAGGAGACTTGTCCATCATCAATTGTTTTAATTTTTACAGCTCGATTTTCATATACAGTGTCTACCTCGTAAGGGCCCAACCAGCGAGTGTTAAGTTTTCCTTTGAAGGTTTTGAATCGGGAATCAAGCAACATGGCCCAATCACCAGGCTGGAAGTGTTTCTTTTTAATAAACTTGTCATGCCACTTGCTCCTCTAGTTTTGGACCAATATTGTCTGTTGGATGGCATCTTGCCTGATCTCATCCAATTCATTCAATTGTAGGGCTTGTTGCTTCTGAGCCTCATCAAGGTTCAATCCTAATTATGTAGCAATACAGAAGGTCCTTACTTGGAATTCTATTGGTAAAAGTACTTGTTTCCTGTACACTATCTCATAAGGGGTATGCCCAGTGGTATTTCTCCAGGTAGTTCAGTATGCCCACAAAGCCTCTGGGAGCCTAATAGCCCAATCTTGGTTATGTAACTGAACAGTCTTGGTCAAGATGGCTTCCAGAACTTTGTTTGTGGATTCTACCTAACCATTGGCTTGTCGGGGGTATGGAGAAGATTTACAATGTTTAATCCCATATTTACCTGTTAGCTCTTTCATCAGCTTGGAAGTAAATTGAGTGCCTTGGTCAGTAAGAATTTAACGAGGGACACCAAAGTAGGTAAAGATGTCTTCATAGATGAATTCGACAACAGAATTCTCTATGGCCCTGAATAGGGCTTTTGCCTCTACCCATTTGGTGACATAGTCTTTACAAACCAAGATATAGTTCTTCCTACGGGACATGGGTGAAATTGGTCCTACAAAGTCGAGGGCCCATTTTTCGAAGGGTTCTATCATAACTTGGGCCTGCAAAGACATTTCGCAGATGATGTAGGTCTTCCTATCCTTTGGCAACTATCACAACTTCTCACATACTTGGAAGCATCTTTGAAAATGCTAGGCCAATAGTAACCTGAATGTAACACCTTATATGGTGTACGCTTGTCAGAGAAATGGACACCACATGGTCCATCATGACAATTTCATAGTATTTTAGGTATCTCGTCCTCTCGTACACATCTATGAATAATCAAATTAGGACCTGTGCGAAAAAGATCATGACCAACCCAAGAGTAATTAGCACTCTCTGTAATAATTTTCCACTTTTCATGAGGTGACAAATGAGATGGTAATTTCCTAATATCCAGATAGTTTTCCATATCCACAAACCATGGGGTATTGACAGAAAGGGAAAAGAGATTCTTATTTGGGAAACTATCATCTACAAGGATATCATCATCCTCATTCTTTATGTGGGAAAGAAGGTCATCTACTACATTATCCTTTCCAGGTCGGTCAAGTACAGTAATATTAAATTCTTGCAATAATAAGAGCCACCTAGTCACTTGGCCATTAGTTATAGGTTTATTCATGAGGAACCTAATGGCGGAATGATCAGTGTGTACAAATACTTCATAACTTGTAATGTAATGATTAAATTTGTTAATAGCATGAACAACTTCCAATAACTCTTTCTCGGTGATTGTATAGTTCAACTCGGCAGGGGACAAGTTCTTGCTTTAAAATAAAGGCATAGGATTGTTGGTCTTCTTTCTACCCTAATACCCCTCCTATTACGGTGTCAGAGGCATCAGTGGATATATGAAATGGGAGAGTCCAATTAGGCCCTCTAAGAACTGGTGCCACAGACAGCTTAGCTTTCAGGGTTTCAAAGGCAGTTTGACAATGCTTAGTCCAAACAAAATCAACATCTTTTATCAATAATCCAAACATAGGTGAAGTAATCTTTGTAAAATTTTCAATACACCGCCGGTAATATCCGACATGTCCAAGAAAGATTCTCACCTCTTTCTGAGTCTTAGGGGGTGGGAGTCTAATAATGACCTCAATCTTTGCAGGATCAACTTTTATTCCTTTAGATGAAACATGATGTCCTAGAACCACTTCTTTAGTTAACAACATTTTTCATTTTTCATGACTTAGGGATAGGTTCATTTCCTGGCATCTGATGAGGACCTTTTCTAAATTGTTTAAGGCTTCCTGGTAAGTGTTTCCATAAACTGTGAAGTCATCCATGTAGACCTCCACACAATCATGAATAATATCGGCAAATATCCCTAATACTACTCGTTGAAATATGGCAGGAGCATTACACAATCCAAATGGTAAGACCCTATAGGCATAGGTGCCCCAAGGACAAGTAAAGGTAGTCTTGTCCTATTCCTCGGGTGCTATAAGAATCTGGTTGTACCCGATGTACCCATCTAGAAAGGAGAAATACTTCTTTCCGGACAAGGTATATAGAACTTGGTCAATGAAAGGAAGAGGAAAGTAGTCTTTCAAAGTAGCCTTGTTGAGTTCTTGGAAGTAAAAACAAATTCTCCATTTCCCGGTCACTTTCTTTGGAACCACTACTAGCCGGGATACCCACTTACTGTTGGAGGTGGGATAGATAAATCTGACATTTAACAACTTTTGGATTTCCTCCTTGACTATGTCTTTGAGTGTTGGGTTCATCCTTCTCTGGGGTTGCCTAACAGGTGTTACTTCCCTTTGGGTGTATATATGATGGATGCATGTGTCAGGGTGTATACCCTTCATGTCAGTGTATTCCCAGGAAAATGCTCCCGATTGTTCTTTAAGGATATCTACTAACTATTTATGTTGGTCTGTATCTAGCCTAGAGCTTATATGTAAAAATTTCCCTGGACTAATCTCATAGGGCATAGTATAAGACATGGTAGACTCATCGATTTCGAAAATAAAAGATGTCGAAGACAAAATGGATGGATCTAATTGTTCTTGAAATTCTTCCCCAAACATGTACTCAAATTGGGGAAAAGACTGTGGAAAATCCACACATGTAATAACATAAATGAATTGGTTTAGCACATTTTCTGGTGTATGTTCCTAAAGTGCCCTTGCATGGTCACTAGGCAATATGGG
>JASDQU010216665.1:0-18202 GCA_032191745.1 Picea mariana | reverse complement strand
ATTGATAAATTTACATGCGTAAGTGTTAAAATATTTTGGAATTATTGAACTTTCATAAACCTAGTAGAAATTACTGTATTGTTGGTAGAATTACTAGATGTTAAATTAAAACCGGCCATTACATTACATATTTTTCAGAGGTTCATGGTCTTATGAAGAACTAACTTCATTTGGTATTTGAAAGTTTCCATCATTTTCTATCTGTTGTCTTGTTCTGGTAAAGTATACCTTATTTATCTTTTGCGTCATCTCTATAAGACACAAAGAACCTTTGACTTGAGTGACTTGTGAGAGGGGGGGGGGGAAGGGATTTCTTGCACCTTTTGCCTTAGCCTTCTCAAACCTTAAGGTCATTGGGGACGTCTCCCCTGGGGCATTGTGAGATACTCCTAAATAGAAAGGGGTTGCCTATTAAGGTGACAGTGATAGGTTAGTCCCTGTTACACAAATCTTGCTTCCACTTGCCTTGGGATTTGGGCAAATAGAGATTGTGCGATAACATTTTGGCATCATTGTCAGGGAACACTCAATTAATATTCCTCAATGACACTTTTTCCGATAAGACATTATCCAAAGATTTATTTTCACAAATCTTACTTGGTGAATCCACTGAGGGTGATTCCCTCATATCTTTGAAAATCCTTAAGAGGATATCTGGCGACTCCACTAACCTTTTCCAAGGTGCCACCTTACTCTCAATTTTGTGATATTTCCAATTCATGGGATCATGGTTCTCTGGTAAGAAGTGTATCCAAATATTGATTTCAAAAAATTTCAAGGATACCTGCATTATTTTGATGCAAAATGGTTAAACAACTCTACAAGATTCAGAGGCCTCCCAATTACTCACATTGTAGAATTCTTGAAGTATATAAGTGAGATAGATTTGGAAGGGGAGGATGTTTTGGTAAAATTGTCCATACTTTCTCTGCCATCTTTTTTGCAAGATTGGTTTAAGGGTTGTTTCAAATATAGGGGTATATCATCTTTCGTAGACCTCATCAATAGGTTTATTGAGTTTGTCAAACCACAATGCCAGACGTATGAAGATGCCCCTCAAAATCTCACAGTGTCCCTAGAGGATGGAGGATTCACCACTAAGATTATGGAAGATCTCAGGGATGTGTACCATACTCAATACCAAGAACCCTCTTATATAGAAGGAGAGATTTATGAAGAAAGTTGTCAACCCCTTGAAGAGGAACAAGATTTTTCCCATGATTCGATAGAATGTAGTAAATATTTAACTAAAGAAGTGAATTATGAGGATGAAGCATTAGTATCTAGTCCTCTATCCGATAAAGCTCTCCAAGATCCTATCTCTCCTGCACAAGATGAAGAGAATGAGGTGAGTCATTTTCCTTTCCAGTTTTTTGATGACACTTTATTCTATGATTCAGAAGGTGAAGAAGTAAAGGAACCCTTGGAAGAGCTAGGTCCTTCATTTTCTGATGAAGACATGATTAAAGAGATGAGTTTTGGGGATGATGTATTGGACCCTCTTCCATTTGATGAATTCATGCAAGACATTAACGCTCCTGCACAACAAGAAGTGAATACAGTAAGTTATTTCCCTTTCCAAGATTTTGATGATGCTTTATTTTATGATTTGGAAAGTGAAGAAGTACTAGAGGATCCCTTGGATGCATTAAATCCTTCATGTTATGATAAAAGTAGTGACATGGTTGACAATATTGATGAGTTCATACATGTTGGAAGACGTAAGTGGGTTGTGATTGGTTCTAATGAGGATCCCATTTATGAAATGGAAGGATCCTTTACAACAATCCAATGATGTTCCTAATAATTTTGATGTTTGGCAAGAAGATGATTATATAATTACAAAAGTTTTCCAAGCACCCAAGGATAATCCAGTGCAATGTTCTCCTGATGATTTTCACCCATACCTTGAGGAATTTGATGAGTATTCCTTTGATCACTTGGATTTATTATATGAAGAAGATTATCAACCATCGTTGTGCTAAAATTTTGATAAAGGTGAGGACGTTTCTTGTCTAAAGAAGGATACTTGTGACAAGGTTGTCCAACCCCCTTCAAATAATTTACCTCGTTATGTCACTAAGGGTGTAGTTGGGAAACATGTCCCTTATCTTGAGTTTTCTATGAAGAAAATCCTTATTTTAGAATCCAAGGGTAGGTTGAATACCTAAAGAAGAAGTTTATTGTCTCAGTCTTTCAGCCTTCACTTAAGAAATTGTCAGTCATCCTCTAGGTTCTTACTAGTCCTTTCCCAAACCTCTAGATGTGATGATGTCCAAGGTAGCTAACCTTCGGACTCTTTGAATCAGTATTTTGAGCCTTTGATTTTTCACGATCCCTTTCTGAGATGGATTGAACACTTTCCTAGAAGTGTTGTTATAGCAAGATTTTCCTCACCCTATGAAAATTTGCTCATAAGGCCTTTTCCATTTCCCTATGTAGACTTAAAGACCCTTTTTGCAATTCCTTGAGCTAAAAAATAATATTTTTCCACATATATGCGCCCTAACAGTTATACAAGA
This sequence comes from Picea mariana, assembly GCA_032191745.1. Lineage (NCBI taxonomy): Eukaryota > Viridiplantae > Streptophyta > Pinopsida > Pinales > Pinaceae > Picea > Picea mariana. Next base: position 15,680 of record JASDQU010216665.1, on the reverse strand, counting down.
TGTGTATATGCAGGTTGAACCATTACAACCCACATACATTGGGTTTTGTGCCCAAAACTAAAAAATGGTGTCGAGTTTCCATGTCAGATCATGGGATCCATGATCCTTGACCTTCCATATACTGGAAATGTTATGACTCAGCCCTTCAGTTCCATTTGAAGGCTATAAATGGGCCATGTACAAGTTGTGGAAAAGGGGAGAAGAATTCAACTTTGAGAGAAAAGTTACTCTGGAGAAATTATTCACTTCATATTGAGTATGCATCCCCTTATCCTTTTAAGTCTGAACACATTATTCATCCCCCAAGATCTTCCCTAATTGATTGATAACCTCATTGTCTCTCTTATATGATATTGCCTTTGGTGGAGGATTGAAGTGGTGGAGACCGAGTTGGAAGGGACTTAGTTTCTCGGTTTTGAACTGTGCCGAAACAAAAGTTTGTAATTCATACACTTTTGTTGATTACATTTTAATAGAAATACTCTTTTCTCGTCCAATTAATGTCTTGCAAATATTTGAATTGTTATTCCATGGGAATATTTGTTATGAATATTGATGGATTATGCTATTGAATGTGTTAACTTTATATATTATCACCATATGCTTTATTTTCTTGGTTGTTGAGGACAAGTTGCAGGTGTATTTCTTTGAGTCAAGTGATCAACAGTGGACTTCATTGAACGTCTGGACGAGGTAGACTCTTTATCTTATCTTGTTAGCATATTTGGTTATATATCATACTTGAGATTAGATTTGATTTATGCAGTCATTTCCGTCTGTTTTGGTTTACACCATGCCATAGATATATTTTCCTCATAACATTATTGGCGACCATACTGGCGATATAATCTTCTTTTTAGGGTTTGGAGTGTTTTTCACCTTTGATTGCTCTCATTTATATTGAATTTCTTATTGTATGATTGCTTGACAGCCTCTGTTCATTTTGAGTCTGAGTTCCTTAGCCTTATCCTTAACCTGGAAGTGTTTTAATACATATACGCGGGTTTTTACTTGACAATGTTTTAATATATATACGTGGGTTTTTACCTGACAGTGGAATACATACGCATGCTTTCCTTCTGCAAGAGGCGTATATACACAATTTTCTCTTGACCACTCACGTACATCATTCTCGTATGCTTGGTTGTTGATTTTGATGTTTTCTGGGCAAGTTTTGATGGTTTCTGAGTCTTCTTAGGTCTCTATTATGACTGTTAAGCGCCTGCAGAGTGATAGGAAACCTTTCTTTGGTTGAATTTTTGGGTGGTTCCTTTCTCATCATTCTTTTCATTGATTGTCCTTGCATCTTGGGATGGGTGTTTTCTTCTTGATATCCTACTTGGTTTGTCTCTGATTGCATTCAGTAGAATATTTATATCAATTTGTTGTTCAGTCCTTGCATTTCATTCTTTTATATTGAAAATACCAAAAAAATAAAAAAAATTCATTGTTGGCATTTGATCTTTTGGGTTCTTATCGTTGATCTTAGTACAGGTGTGGAAAGATTACGTCTTATTTTGAGTTGCAAAATTAAATTGAAAATTGCATTTTGAAAAGCTTATCATATTTGGAATTGAAGTTAGGACTTTTCATTTTATTCATATTCATTTATTTTACTTGCTAATTCATAACATCATTAGTTTCACTACCACAACTTTTTTAGTAAGCAAGGCCACTAAAAGCAATGTTGATAATTTAAAATTTATTAGAAACAATTTTATTTTCTAGGGTGCACAAACTAGCTTAGGATTTAGAGCCTTGGAATAAGATTTTGTGAGTAAACTTCTCCAAGGATATTAAATCAACATATGTGTCTGACTAAGGGAGTGGTGAAATACATTGTATAATTGGTGACATCATGAGGCTCCGCTTACACCGAAGTTAAGCACAAGGTCGCATGAAGTTAGTTGAGGGGATATCCCCCCAATACCTTCTTAGCATCATATATATTTCTGGGGATCTATTCATATATGGGGATCTTGCTAGTACCTTTACCTCTGTGAGAGGCGGTGCTTTCGAGGTTTCATGCTTTGCTAACCTGCCCATACGATGGACCTGACTTATGACTGTTCGCTTGTGCATCGGTTATATCATGGTTGCTTAGTTTCTTGACATAGTTACGACATAGGTTACTTGCAGGGGTTACTCTGTAGGTACCCTGCGTTAGATAAGGGTCAGACAACACACAACCTTTATGGAGGATTACCTCTCCGGGGGGATCTAACATACTGGTTGTTAATCCCACGAAGGCCCTTATAATTGGTTCTGATACCTCTAATCTTTTGCGGGGAGTCTCAGGCCCCTCTTGGGCGAGGAATACCTACTTTAGTGAGGGAGGCCCCTTTCAGCCACTTTATCCTCTTTATGTGCATATTGGCCTTTTTTTAATTTTCGTGTGCTCTTTGATTACTAGTTGGCCTTAGGATTTGTTTTTATATCTCAAGTCTTGAGTCATTATGGATCCAGACCAGCTTCCCCTCAGGTCTCACCACTTGTTATGATTACCACCACATCTTGAATATTTTCCTTCTAAAAGGTGTAAATTTATCAAACGCATTACAGACACCTCCACTTACCAGACTTGTGATCATACAAGGATGAGTACTGAATTGAGCTAGAAATATATTGGGAGTCCTTCGACTCCCATACCCACTATAGTTAATAGTATGCCTTCGAGACCTTCAACCACAATGGTTATAGTGCCAGAGGTTCCTATCATCACTCTTTTCCGTCCTTTAGTGAATTCTCAACCTATAGCCATGAACCCTTTTGGGTCCCTTTGTCACTCGTCGAGCTACAATATTCAGTCCATCCCTACAACCTCTAGCCCTTTTTTTTATGGTATGTAGAATTTCACATCACAATTTTCATCCTCCATCCCAACATATAATCCAAATACTAGTATTGTACATGGGGGCATGGCCCCTCCACATACTCCATTTTCTTTTGGCGGTGCTTATATCCCACAAATGACTTCTACAGTTGGAGGCCTTCCTCCTTTTCACCCCGGGTCTAATCCTGGTCCTAATGCTCCTAGATGGCATGGTCAACCTGGCAGACAAGATGTTTCTTACAATCTGTCCTTTACACCTACCTCCTCTATACGAATTTTGACCAACACGTTTGGCATGATGAATCCACCTCTATCCTCCGGATTCACACCCAGGGGAGGTCAGTTTCATACCTTGGGCAACCCCCAACCTGGAGCTACTTCGGCTCGAGGAACTTTTTACAAACCTTATCATAACATTCCTACTGGAATGATGCCCAACCAACCCTCCATGAATTAGTTTGGAGGAGGGTATTACAATCCTAGATAGGGCCATGGTGCATACTAGAACCCTAGATGGATTGTGATTCCCTAAAAACAATCTTTCCCGAGAGCTCGGGGCCAAATGTCGCAACCTTGTATCCCTTTTCTAGCCATGCTTGATCTATCATACTTGTTTATATTAATGAATGACCTTTTTCGTCATGATCCGACATGGCCCCCCATCCCCACCAAGCTTCCTTTGGATATTCTAAAATTCGAAGGCAAGACTGGTGAGGATCCTAGTGATCATGTCACTACTTTTCATCTTTGGTGCTCTTCGAATTCCATTAATGATGATTCTATTCATTTAATATTGCTTCAATGCACCCTCATAGGGGTTTCCATGAAATGGTACATAGAGCTACTAAGGGGGGCGTACGAAACTTTTAATCAGATGGTTTTAGTCTTCCTCAACCACTTCCAATTGTCGGTTCGTTATGATGTTGGCATAGAACTTTTGTCAGCCTTTCATCAGGACAAAACCACCATATCTCGGATGACATCCAAGAGTGGCATAGACGGAAGAGGTTGATCAAGGTTTACATACCTCTGGAATTCCTGCTAGAGTGGTTCCTTAAGTCTCTACAACCTTATATTTCAAAGGATGTTTCTACATTTGGGGTTACATCTGAGGAAGAAGCGATTTTTAAAGCACAACAATTATATCTTATATATGCTCAATCTGGGATGTTATATGATATTCTTCCAGACGAACCGAGGTCAAACTATGACCCTACACAAAAGCCTGGGATTCATGCCGATGGAATTTTAGGTGAGAAGTCAGTTGAAAGATTTGTCTCTAAACCAATCTGTAGGAGGGTCAGCTTCGTCTGTGTCCTCTACTCCCACTCAGTCGGTTTATGTACTCTATGTGCAATCATCGACCAACCAAAATGGTAACCAACAACTAGGAGGGAATAAAAAGAAAGGACATGGTAACAAACATAAGGGTGGGAAGAATAATAATAAACCCAAGTACAATGGTAATAATGAGAAATCGAATAATAATGCTGGTGAGGGAAAGAAATAAAGGTGGAAGGTGAAGTTTCCCTGCAAGCTTTGTATAGATGATCACCTTACCCATTTGTGCCCCAAACTTGTGGAAGTTGTGAGGCTTTTATCTCTATCACTCATTGTCTTGACTAATCCTTTTCGACATAATCAACACATGGCCTCAAGCTCCTTGGATGCCACAAATGCGATGAGTGGAATTCAAAACCCATCAATGCAAGACTGTGGCCATCTATGCATCAATATTTTTAAGTATGAAGTTAGTGTAGCCACTCAGTCTCGCTATTATAGTTCTTCACAGACTATACCTGGTCTAGAGTCTCCCCCTCCTCTGAAGACACCTTTATAGATCGAAAATCCAGATCCCCCACCTCATTTTTTGAAAGGAGTACTTAAGCGCTCTACCCACAATCCTAATTCTATAGCTACCCATAATTACTCTATTGTTGAGGATATGGTTCAAACCCCTTGTGCGATGTCATCTCTGGAGGTACTCCAGATGTGTCCTTCACAGAGGAATTCCTTATTATCTGCGTTAGGAGCTCTAGATCCTAGTGGCTCTAAAGTTATCAAGTTTGAAATCACGGATGTGAAGCCTTGCTTGCCTTACCATGTGGCATTCAAAATCCACGTGGGTTACTCAAAGTATACCATCAAACATATTATTGTTGATGAAGGCACAACAACATGTGTGATGTCCTTAGTCTGTTGGAAAGCCCTCGACTCTCCGACCCCCTCTCAATATATGACCATGTTGACTTCTTTTGACAGTCATTATTTCCACCCTCATGGTATTATTCCTGCCTTCCCGGTCCATTTAGGTGGGAAGATGATGGAGGTGGATGTCGAGGTGGTTGATACAGCCCTTGACTATAACTTGTTACTAGGACGCAATTGGAATTATGCTATGACTACAATTGTATCATCCGTATTTCGTACTCTTTTCTTTCCTCACGATGGGAATATCATGACAATCGACCAGTTTTACTTTTCATATGCTAGCCCCAATGCATCGGTTGGATCGTCGATCCCCATGATAAAAAATTCTCAACTGACAACTGAGAATATCAACGTCAAAATGTATTCATCCCTTATGGGTACCTTCAAATTCATGGAATTGGTTCATCATATCTACGCCATGTCGAGTAGGTATGCTTCATCAATGAGGTATGTTACTTTCCACACTTTGTATTTTAACGATCCTTGGGTGCTACCTTCCTCGACTGCATCTTGTGAAGTTCAGTTACATACTAGAATGGCTATGCCACTATCGGCAGTAGAGATAGCGTATCAAGTTGTTCTTGACTCTTCTGTCGATCTGGATCTTGTTACCTCACAGATGAATGAGGAGGATCCTTTTCTCGAGACCATATGGGACACTTCATTATCTTGTTCACATGACTTCCTCGATGATACTTTACCCTCAGATGAAGCAATTGTAGAGGCCATGAATAGTTCTGACAAGCCCAAGGATGATATGCACCATCGCTCTTATTTTCTCCTAGAGCTTGCTAGAATCAAACAAGATGATTTTATATCTACCTTGAGTGAGATAGTTGGTCATGACATAGTTCCACTTGATATGCACAACATTTATGTTAAAGGAAACATGGCGAGTATATCTCCTACCTTCACGATCGATATCTCTCATATTCCTGGCAAGATTGAAAATGTATACATCGATGCAGATTGTTCGTCGGAAGAAATTGTGATCTACACCGAGCTCTTCAATTAATTTTGTGAAGTATTCACTTGGTCATATGAATAGATTCCTAGAATCAACCCTCGAATTGTCGAACATGATATTAAAACCTACCCAGATGATAAAATTGCTCGGCAACGACTCAGAGCTATAAATCCTAGGAAGGCCCCTGCTATTAAGGCAGAGGTAGAAAAACTTCTTAACCCTGTATTTATATACCCAAATCCCTTGACTGAATGGGTATCCAATCCCATTCATGTGAATAAAAAGAAAGGAACCATCCATGTATGCATGGATTTTTGAGACCTGACTAAGGCTTGTCCCAAAGACAACTTCCTGACACCCTTCATTGATCATATTCTCGATCAGTGTGTGGGAAGCAAAGTTTTTTATTTTATGGATGAATTTTTAGGGTATAACCAAATTCATATTAATCCCGAGGACCAACATAAGATGAAATTTAATTTTCCTTGGGTTACATTTGCATGTTGGAATATGTATTTCGGCCTTAAGAATGCCAGAGCAACCTTCCAATGAGTTATGACCTTCACTTTTCACGATCTCAAGCATATAGTCGAAGCCTATCTCGACGATATCAATGCTCACTCCCATAAGAGAGTGGATCACCCTACACACCTTTGGCTAGTTTTTGAAATATGTTGCCATTACCACATCCGTTTGAACCCTCACAAATGCATCTTTTTCATTAGGTCAGGTCAACTTCTAGGATTCTTAGTCTCTGAGACTTGGATCATGGTGGATCTGTTAAAGGTTGAAGCAATACTTTGATTTCCTCCCCCATGCACTATTCGTCAACTTCAAGGTTTATAGGGGAAATATAACTTTTTACGATGGTTTATAGTGAACTATGACAATATTACTAAGGGTTTCATGTGTCTCTTAAAGAAGGACACTCCTTTTATCTAGGATGAGAGATCCCATGAATCCTCTGATGCTTTGAAGAAACCCTTGGTATCGACGCCTCTGCTAAAGTCTCCTGACTACAGTAGAGATTACTTGCTTTATATCATCACATTCGAAGAGACTATTGGTATGGTGTTGGTTTAGGAGGATGAAAAGCTCTGTGAGAATGTCATTTACTATCTTAAGTGAAACTTAGTCGGCCCTGAACTCAAATATTCTCATGTTGAAAATCTAGCTTTGGTTGTCGTTCACGTAGTTCAACGATTACGACACTATATATTTCTCTGCAAAACTTTTGTGGTTGCATATGTCAATCCATTTCAATACATCCTTACTAGGCATATCATAGGGGGAAAATATAATAAATGGATTGTTATCTTACAATAATTTAATCTCGATTTCACTTTTGCGAAATCCAAGAAATCGCTAGTTTTTGCAGAGTTAATATCTGACTTCCCTTGGTTAGATGAGGATTTTATTCATGTTGATTCATTTGCGGATGAACAAATTTTCCTTGTCTCTTCGTCAGACCCCTAGTACAGAGATATTGTTGTCTATCTTCAAACATTGAAGTTCCCTCAGCATCTCTCGAGAGATGATCGACGACGTATATGATACCAAGATAAGAACTAAATTATCGTCGGAGAAACTTTGTATCATCGAGGAGTAGACAGTATCTTGCATCGTTGCTTGACTCACAAAGAATCTGAGTCTGTTCTAAATGACTACCACAGTGGGGCTTGTGGTGGTCATCTATCTGGGTATGCGACAGCCTAGAAAATTTTGTGAGACGGTTATTTTTGGCCGTCTATTTTTAAATATTGTGTCAAAGTGGTTAAGAAGTGTCACCCTTGTGAGAGTTCACTTGGAAGATGTGCTCGCATCCATCCCCTCTCCATCCATTTGTTATCATCGGTCACTTCACCAAGTGGGGGGTGTATTTTTTGGATTGCAACCCAACTTCAGCTGGGGGGGCATCAACACATTATCATGGTCATAGACTACTTTAATAAGTGGGTCGAGTCCATGTCTACCATTAAATATGATGGTAAGACTGTTTATTTCTTCGTGTTCAATCAAATTATGGCCAGGTTCGAAATCCCAAGTGATATTGTCACTGATCATGGCAGTCACTTTTAGAATGAAATGATGAAAGAATTAGCACTGAAACTAGGGTTTAAACATGGTCATTCTTCCCCTTACTACCCACAGGAAAATGGACAAGTAGAGGCCGTGAACAAGTCTCTCAGGACCATTTTGTAGACAACTATCAGCCAGAGAAATTTGATTGGCATATCATGATTTATCCATCACTTTGGGCATACCAAACCTCAGTTAAGACTTCCAGTGGTTTTTCTCTTTTCCAGTTAGTGCATGATGTAGATTCGATCCTACCTATTGAATGCAAAATCCCTTCTCTTAGATTGGAATTTTCTCTCCTACCTAACCCTTCCGATCTCGAACAACTCCTCGTACACCTAGAGAGTCTAGATGAGCAGCGTCAATATGCCTCCACAACTATCAAAGTGAATAAACGATGTGTCAAGGTCCAATATGATAAGTCTGTATGTCCTCGCTAGTACACTAAGGGTGACTTGGTCCTTCTGTACGACCAAGCCATAGAACCACTAGGGGCAGGCAAGTTCAAACCCATGAGGCAAGGTCCCTATATCGTGCGACGTGTCTTAGAAAAAGGATCCTATGAATTAGAAGATTATGAAGGGAATATGTAGGTTTAGCCTAGGAATGGGCTCTACTTAAGAAGATATTATGCTTGAGCCCCAAGATTGGGCATAACTCTTTGTATACTAATGTATTTTAGTGTATATATCTTTTCCCTCTTTCTTATCTTCAACTTTCTTATCAAGTTTTCCCTTGGTTGGAAGATGTCAATGGAGTATTCGGTCTACTTAGGATTCACAGAGGGGGCCAGTCATCATACACAGAACTTGGCTTCCACCGCTTGGGTTGTTTACTCACCCGAGGGTCTACTGGTGTCTTCAGGTGGCATTTTCCTAGGGCCATTAACGAATAATGTGGCCGAATATAGTGTTTTTATAGAAATTTTACGCGATGCCATTTCACATGGTATTCTCTCTTTAGAAGTTCACCTGGAATCCCAGTTAGTTAAATGTCAGTTGAACAATAGTTACCGTGTGCAAGACCCTACGCTACTCCGACGATTCTTACGGGTATGAATTTTGGAATGACATTTTGATTTTATTACTTATCTTCACATACCTAGAAGTTCTAATTATGTATATGATGCATATGCTAATTTTGTTTTAGATTATAATTTGTCACATAACTAAAGAAATGAAAACACTTTCATCAATGTACACATTGTAATATAAGTAAATCCGAAGATCAATGTTTTTATATATTTCTTCCCTCCAAAAAATATGGTGTTATAGTACAAAATTAGGGATCACACCCTCAAAATACATATGTGGTTGATCATACAATAATAAGGACATCTATGCCTATAGTGATGGACGTGTGTCATGATAGCATACTATGGCATTTGTGAGACGTTGAAAGAGTCGTACCCAAGCATGGGGCACACCTACCACCTGTCGCTGCATCGCCTTCGGCAGATCCTCTACCTGAACCATGGGAATCCTTTGCGTCAAACAATATAGGTTTCCCTACAAGTTTTGAAGCACTCTATCAGCATCCCCTCCCACTGGATCATCTCCCAAGTGCCTCCACCAGTGTCATGGAAGTTCGTCCAACCGTCGTGGACCCACATCTGCATACATGTTTAGTTAGCACTTGACATCATACACAATAAGTTTTTTCTCTTATGCAAAAATACAAAAAAATGAAATATTCAAAAACTTTTGCATACCTATGTATTCGTAAATGACATGTTTGGATCTCCTCTGAAGTCAATCCCTGCATAAGGTTAGTCCTCTAGATCCATCACCTTCTAACTCCACCAGAAGAAAAACTTGTCATTGTAGGCTGTTGGCACTCTACCACCTCCCTGCCACCTCATCACCTCGATCCACCGTGCCATGTCTGGATCACAAGGTCCATGCAGAATAATCTCAACTCTAGGGCCCAAGCCTAGAACCCGCTCGAAGAAAAAACTACATAGGATAGATGTGAACCCGAAGTTCCTCTTTCTACCTAGTTTTTGGTCTTTCAATTGGCTCTTCATGTTGGCCAGTAGTGAGGTGCACCAGTCGTAAACCGTGGGTCGCAAGAACTCCACTGAATAGAACATAAGTCACCTCGATACCTGGTGTAAAGAGGTCAACCCTATGATCCATTTCAACACTAGGACAACAATATTGAGACTTATATTGTTGATCGATTTGATTGGGAGTTGTATCCCTACCTTCTCGGTCCCTCCAATGAAATGGTTGGCTATGTAGTCCTCTATGTCCATGCCACTTCCAGCTCCTTGGGATTTGAGGTTGACCACCTCACCCTAATGCAACAATCATGCCAATACGTATATTTCCTCAACTTCAATCCTCAATGGTTGTCCATCAAGGTTGAAGGCTTATGTATCTGGATCCCAGTAGTTCACTAGCATCTAGAGCAGTCTCACTTGATCCCTCGTACCTTTGAGAGCCCAACACTTATATATCCCACATCTTTTTAAATCCATCTGGGCCCCTGGATCTCTCTCCACTGCAACATCCACCTCTTCATGCTCTCTTTCTCTCCACTCTAGCACCATCCTACAAGATTCAAACCATTTTTTGAGTTAGTAACATTTTAAAAACCATATCCATGGACTGGTACGCAAGCTACAATTTACATAGTCACGTATAGGGATTCTTATATGCTGGTTGTTTTGAAACAGTTGTATATAGGGCTGCGTATACGCGACCCAATGATGTATAGCCCACGTATACCCTATTTTCTAAGTTTCACTTTAAAATGCTCAAAAAAGGAGACATAATTGCAAATATTAATCCACTAGAAATAAAGATAGGAGCAAGATGCATTATCTGGTCCATACGGTTGTTGATTCCATCACTTGTGGCTCTCACAATCAGTAGTTGAAATTCGGGGGCAATTTGGTCCAAAATGCACTATTTGGGTAAAAAATACAAATGGTATAGTAAAATTGGTTTTTTTTACTATTTATAGAAAAAATTTACCCACTTTGCCTAGTTTTTACTAATATTTTGGCCTAATGGACTAATACGGAAGTGGATGGAGTTGGTTTTGGTGGTTTTATCCATGGATTCTTGTGGTTTTTAGCACCATGTCGCCTGTTTGTAACTTTGGATAGGTATTTTTTATTAACCAACATATAGGATAGGTCATCAATCCATTGTGCACATTTACATAATCCTATGACTGCAGCTCGTATGCCTTAGGTTAGAACCCATTTAGTAGTGACAAAGAGCCTTCTTTCTACAACTAGAAGTGTCATTATTGAATGGTAGAGACTTACCAAACATGGGTGCCCTAGTTAGATCCTCTGAGTCATTTGGTGCCCATGCAGATATTTTTGTTTGTAGGACCAAGATATCCTTATGGCTAATATATGACTTTGTGTTTGAACCTCATTTCTTACTCATAAGAAAGATGACCTATACATAGTGGGACTCCCAATGAGTCTAGTTTAATCTCTTTTTCGACTTTCTCAAAAAGAAAAAAGATTGTCGAGTGAACTCGTCTCTTTCACACTCGTAAATTGGATTTCAAAGGACATTTATTTGGTGTATGTTTACCCCTTTTTCAAACCAAGTAGACTAAAATTATGAAAAAGGACATTTTTTAGTGTTAATATGTAATCGCATCTCATTCTCTTTCTTGCAGTTTTGAGCCTATCACCTCAGCAGTTTGCATCATCAGCCAAGCAGATCCTTGTTTATATCCTTTGTAGCTTGACATCCTATACCCAAGAGGAAACATTCGCCTGAGTGTCCATCTCCTGCATGCACCTCCTTCCATTGAGCATAGGTATGTTCCACTACTAGAACTAGTTGCTTTGTTGTGACACTTGTTTCCTCCTCTGTATCATAGCATTCATTTGACTATGAAAAAACAAAAAAATACGGGCGGGAAAAGAATATTATCTTATTTTGGGAGCAGTAGTGTCTCCTTTGAATAGAGCACAAACTTTTGAGTCCACTTGTCATTAAAATTTTGGGTTTAGCATGACCTTAGGGAGCTGAGCTTGTTAATTAGAGTTTACTCCCCCGACTAGTTACTCTTCTAGTCCCTATATAGATTTTGATTGGTGCCTCTTTCATTACAAAGTTTCATCATTGAGTCTATGCTATTAGAGTCTTCCATATGTCTCATGCTCTTGTTCAAAGGATTTCTATCAGCTTGTGTTATCCATTCCTTAGAACTCTTAACTTTTCATGTCGGCCATACCCTCAGTGTGCCTCAGAGTTACATGAAGTCATAGTCCTATCATGCACCCTAGTCCTACTTTCATCATTGGTAGGTAACCTTGAACCCAATAGTCAACATTTCATTATTGGTCACTGACTGGAGGATTTCCCTTGTGTTCGACGACAAGAAATCTATTCACATATTGGGATTTGTGTAGTGTCTTGGATTCCATTAGCCTTATTGGTGTTTTCCTCACCTTTGTCAGCAATTTTCCTTATTGGCTTCTATTCAGAGGGTATTTTTTGTGAACCGCTTGCATCTAGCACACGCGAAAGACACATAGGGTTGTTGGTTTGTGAACATGTTATTCATCTGATTTCCTCCAAATAATCAAGATCGTACTTTGTACCTAGTGTTGAATGATGAGATATGCCTTGATGATCTCCTTTTAGTGGGTCAACTTCTATCGACTTCATTCCATCTATTCTGGAAATGAGACCTAGAGTCATATGAGTACCGAGACGCTTGCAGTTACTAGTGGCAGGTTCTCCCACCATCAACAATTGGGAATACATCAATGTATCCTAATCGATTAATTCTTCAAGTGTTCGACCTCAACACCTTTATTCACACTTGTAAGAATGTACTCGATGCCTTGATACCTACTTTCATTATCAATAGGTTGTCTTGTGTTTGTTAACGATATACCTTAATGACCAGTAATCAAACGAAGTATCATTGTGTTCGACCTCAACTCATTTATTCACATGATGTAGGCTTTCACCTTTGGAGGATCATGTAGAAGACTTGAAGACATTAGTTCATAGTCACAGATTTCCTGATTTGTTTCTATCTTTCACTGGACCAGTACCTATGTGACTTCAGTGATCATGGGAGATCAGATTGTACTCCATTGCATACAGATATCTTCAGATTGATTTTGAAAATGGTTTTACCGGGCCTTGTTCATGACTATGATAGCCTTTGGCATGTAGCCACTTTTGTATTTCCTATTCATGGCCATGAAAAACTATTTGGTATATTTTTACATGGATCTATAGTGTAATTCAAACTGGCATCCATTTGCGCAAAGTCAGTACAAATTGCAATATTCTCATGAGCAAGTAGTTGGTCTAGCTGGGTCTCCATTACTCCACTTCTCGGCATTATAATGTATTTAGGCCATTACAAATAATCCTCTGACCTCACACATTAGGGGGAATTTGTTATAGCAAGATTTTCCTCACCCTATGAAAATTTGCTCAAAAGGCCTTTTCCATTTCCCTATGCAGACTTGAAGTCCCTTTTCGCAGTTCCCAGAGCCAAAAAATAATATTTTTCCACGTTTATGCACCCTAATAGTTATACATCATGTGTATATGCTAGGTACATCAGGTTTTGTGCCCAAATTTAAAAAATGGTGTCGGTTTTCCATGTCACGTCATGAGATCCATGATCCTTGACCTTCCATATACTGGAAACATTCCCACTCAGCCCTTCAGTTCCATTTGAAGGCTATAAATGGGCTATATCCAAGCTGTGGAAAAGGGGAGAAGAATTCAACTTTGAGAGCAAAGTTACTCTGGATAAGTTATTCAATTCATATTGAGTCTGCATCCCTTTATCCTTTTAAGTCTAAACACATTGTTTAGCCCCCAAGATCTTCCCTACTTGATTTAGAACCTCATTGTCTCTCTCATATGAGCTTGCCTTTGGTGGAGGATTGAAGTGGTGGAGGCATAGCATGAAGGGACTTAGTTTCTCGGTTCCGAACCGTGCTGACACATAATTTTGTAATTCATACACTTCTGTTGATTACATTTTAATAGAAATACTCTTTTCTCATCCAATTAATATTGTTATTCCATGGGAATATTTGTTATGAATATTGATGGATTATTCTATTGAATGTGCTAACTTTATATATTATCACCATATGCTTGCGTTTCTTGGTTGTTGAGGACAGGTTGCACATGTATTTCTTTGATTCAAGTGCTCAATGGTGGAATTCATCGAAAGTCTGGATGGGGTAGGCTCTTTATCTTGTCTTGTTAGCATATTTTCTTATATAACATACTTGAGATTAGAGTTGATTTCTCCAGTCATTTCCGTTTGTTATGGTTTACCCCATGTGTTAAGCCCTAATGTTGGCTCATTACCCCTTAATTGGGGCATATTATATTAGTAATGTTATTTTATTTATGTCGGCTTTAGGCCATTATTTGTAATTATACCTCCTAGTCTCCTATATATACCAAGGAGAGATTTTCATTTTGAATCATCTTGTACTTGAACATTTAAGAGGGGTAAAAGGAGGTTGCCCCCTCGAAGAGGCTTATTATCTGAAATTATCTCAGTTTCAAGGCTTTGAGTACTTTTCCTGAGGTTTTTCCATGCTATATTGATGTTTGGTTCTTAACATATGGTATCAGAGCTCAAGGTCTTAGGGTTTCGCTGCTACATCTGAGACACTGTGGAATTTTCGCTATAACTTTTTTTATACAATGTTTCAGAAGAAAAAGCTTGGAGGGTATTTTTTAGACAGATCAAGGTATGTTGGGTTCAAAATTCAGCTCCTTAGGCTTTATATGTTCGGAGATACAACCTGTACAAGATAGGGTTTTGGAATCATCCTCAAATGAGTCATTGCGGAATTTTTGCTATAAATAATTTTCTATAACGTTTCAGACCCTGAAATCTAGAGTCCACTTACAAAACTTAGTAAGTTATCCTTGTTAAAATGTTCATCTTCTGGGTCATCGTAAATTTGTAGATACACCTTGTGTAAGATAGGGTATCTGACTAGTCCTATTGACTAGTCTCAAGAAGGTGTTCCAGGTAAAACAAGCATAACTTCTTACTGGAGTATCCAAATTGAGTGGGACTGGTTGCATTGGATTTTGGACAGTCTTTAGTATTTTGGGTGCGAGTTTCAGAATTTGATATCAATTATTTTGTGCGGGGAATTCTATACAAGTGAGATCTCCTGGAAAGGCCAAAAATCAGAAAGTTGTGAGGAAGTTAACATAAATTCCACTTGGAACATCCAATTTTGATCAGACCTATGGCATTGCAGAGAAGAAATATCAAAGAACTACCTAAAAGAAAGTTTCATACGCATAAGGGCCGAAACTTGGGAGATAGAACAGAATAAATACTGTCTAGCATAACCACCTCAAAATCAAGACTCAAAAGTGATATTTGGCCAACATGCCACCCAAAAAGGGACCTTCTACACCAAATAGGCCTCCAGAAAATCCTAATTGGACTCTTGATGAAGGTGAAGAAATGCGTAGGGACATAAATGATTTACAAAAGAAGACAGTAACCAAAGATAAACTACAAGAAATGAGGGATTCAATGGAAGCTAAGTTGGATACTAAGATGGATTCAATGGAAGCTAAGATGGATTCAATG
>JASDQU010216663.1:3580-15065 GCA_032191745.1 Picea mariana | reverse complement strand
GCATATCGAACAACATCATTCCACAATGGCGGAAATCTAACACCTACTAGCTTTCTCTCTTGCACAAGCACAAGACCATCTCGAACAACATCATTCCAGTGTTGTGCATCTCGAACATCATCCTACCATGGGGAAAAGCTAGCACATGCTAGCTTTCCCTCTTACACAAGCATATACACATCTCGAACAATATCATTACACTGTGGGGGAAGGCTAGCATGTGCTATCTTTCTCTCTTGCACAAGTAGAAGTGCATCTCGAACAACATCATTCCTCTGTGGGGTAAAACTAGTGCATACTAACTTTCAGTCTTGTAGAAGCACAAGCACATCTTGAATAACATCATTCCATTGTGGGGAAAATCTACCCTATGCTAGCATTCCCTCTTTGACAAACAAAAACACATCTCCAACAACATCATTCTAGCATGGAGGAATGTTTGCACATGCTAAACTTCCCTCTTGCACAAGCACATTCAAATCTCAATCAACATCAGTCCACCATTAAGGAAAGCTAGCACGTGTTAGTTTTACCTCTTGCATAAGCACAAGTGCATATCGAACAACATCATTCCACAATGGGGGAAAGCTATCACATGCTATCTTTCTCTCTTACACAAGCACAAGCACATTTTGAACAACATCATTCCAGTGTTGGGGAAAGCTAGCACATGCGCTAGCCTTCCCACTTGCACAAGCACAAGCGCATCTCGAACATCATCCTACCATGGGGGAAAGCTAGCACATGCTAGCTTTACCTCTTACACAAGTATATACACATCTCAAACAAGATCATTCCACTGTGGGGCAAAGCTAGCGTGTGCTAGATTTCTCTATTGCACAAACACAAGCGCATCTCAAACAACATCATTCCTTCATGGGGTAAAACTAGTGCATGATAAATTTCAGTATTGCAGAGGTACAAGCACATCTTGAATAACAACATTCCATTGTGGGGAAAAGCTAGCATGTGTTAGCTTTCCCTCTTTCACAAACATAACCACATCTTGAAAAACATCATTCTAGCATGGAGTAAGGCTTGAACATGCTATACTTCCC
The DNA here is from genome assembly GCA_032191745.1 of Picea mariana. NCBI lineage: Eukaryota > Viridiplantae > Streptophyta > Pinopsida > Pinales > Pinaceae > Picea > Picea mariana. The sequence goes on along the minus strand of JASDQU010216663.1, from coordinate 14,007 downwards.
TCTTGCACAAGCACAAACACATCTCAAACAACATCATTCCACCATTAAGGAAAGCTAGTGTGTGTTAGCGTTCCCTCTTGCATAAGCACAAGTGCATCTCGAATAACATCATTCCATTGTGGGGAAAAGCTACCCTATGCTAGCTTTCCCTTTTTCACAAACACAAGCACATCTCCAACAACATCATTCTAGCATGGAGGAATGCTTGCACATGCTAAACTTCCCTCTTGCACAAGCATAATCAAAACTCAAACAACATCAGTCCACTGTTAAGGAAATCTTGTGCGTGTTAGTTTTCCCTCTTGCATAAGTACAAGTGCATATCGAACAACATCATTCCACAATGGGGGAAAGTTAGCACGTGCTATCTTTCCCTATTACACAAGCACAGACACATTTTGAACAACATCATTACACAAGAACGTGCTAGCTTTCCCTCTTGCACAAGCACAAGCGCATATCAAACATCATCCTACCATGGGGGAAAGCTAGTATGTCTCTTACACAAGCATATACACATCTTGAACAAGATCATTCCACTCTGGGGGAAGGCTAGCATGTGCTATATTTCTCTCTTGCACAAGCGCATCTTGAACAACATCATTCCTCTTTGGGGTAAAACTAGTGCATGCTAACTTTCAGTCTTGCAGAAGCACAAGCACATCTTGAATAACATCATTCCATTGTGGGGAATATATTGCCTGGGCTAGCTTTACCTCTTTCACAAACACAATCACATCTCGAACAACATCATTCTAGCATGGAGGAAAGATTTCACATGCTAAACTTCCCTTTTGCACAAGCACAAGCACATCTCAAGCAACATCATTCCACCGTTAAGGAAATCTAGAGCGTGTTAGCTTTCCCTCTTGCATAAGAACATGTTCATCTCAAAAAACATCATTCTACCATGGAGGAAATCTAGCGCGTGCTATTTTTCCCTCTTACACAAGCACAAGCGCATCTCGAACAACATCATTTCAGTTTTGGGGAAAGATAGCGCATGCTATCTTCCCTTATGCACAAGCACAAGCGCATCTCGAACATCATCCTACCATGGGGGAGAGCTAGCATGTCTCTTACATAAGAATATACACATCTTGAACAAGATCATTCCATTGTGGGGGAAAGCTAGCATGTGCTAGCTTTCTCTCTTGCACAAGCACAAGCGCATCTCGAACAAAATCATTCCTCCGTGGGGTAAAACTAGTGCATGCTAACTTTCAGTCTTGCAGAAGCACACACACATCTTGAATAACATCATTCCATTGTGGGGAAAAGCCACCCTATGCTAGCTTTCCCTCTTTCACAAACACAACCACATCTCCAACAACATCATTCTAGCATGGAGGAATGCTTACACATGCTAAACTTCCCTCTTGCACAAGAACAATCAAATCTCAATCAACATTAGTCCACCGTTAAGGAAAGCTAGCATGTGTTAGTTTTCCCTCTTGCATAAGCACAAGGGCATATTGAACAACATCATTCCACAATGGGGGAAAGCTATCACGTGTTATCTTTCCCTCTTACACAAGCACAAGCGCATTTTGAACAACATCATTCCAGTGTTGGGGAAAGCTAGCGCATGCTAGCTTTCCCTCTTGCACAAGCACAAGTGCATCTCGAACATCATCCTACCATGGGGGAAATCTAGCAAGTGTTAGCTTTCCCTCTTACACAAGTATATACACATCTCGAACAAGATCATTCTATTGTGGGGGAAAGCTAGCATCTACTAGATTTCTCTATTGCACAAACACAAGAACATCTCGAACAACATCATTCCTTTGTGGGGCAAAACTAGTGCATGCTAACTTTCAGTCTTGCAGAGGAACAAACACATCTTGAATAACATCATTCCATTGTGGGGAAAATCTAGCGTGTGCTAGCTTTCCCTCTTTAACAAACACAAGCACATCTCAAAAAACATCATTCTAGCATGGAGTAAATCTTGAACATGCGATACTTCCCTCTTGCACAAGCACAAACACATCTCAAGAAACATCATTGCACCGTTAAGGAAAGCTAGCATGTGTTAGCTTTCCCTCTTGCATAAGCATAAGTGCATCTTGAACAACATCATTCCATTGTGGGGAAAAGCTAGTGTGTGCTAGCTTTCTTTCTTGCACAAGCATAAGCACATCTCGAACAACATCATTCCTCCGTGGGGTAAAACCAATGCATGCTAACTTTCAGTCTTGCAGAAGCACAAGAACATCTTGAATAACATCATTCCATTGTGGGGAAAAGCTAGTGTGTGTTAGCTTTCCCTCTTTCACAAACACAAGAACATCTCGAGCAACATCATTCCAGCATGGAGTAAAGCTTGAACATGCTAAACTTCCCTCTTGCACAAGCACAAGCACATCTCAAACAACATCATTCCACCATTAAGGAAAGATAGCGTGTGTTAGCTTTCCCTCTTGCATAAGCACAAGTGCATCTTGAACAACATCATTCCACCATGATGGAAAGCTAACACCTGCTAGCTTTCTCTCTTGCACAAGAACAAGACCATCTCAAACAACATCATTCCAGTGTTGTGCATCTCGAACATCATCCTACCATGGGGAAAAGCTAGTGCGTGCTAGCTTTCCCTCTTACAGAAGTATATACACATCTCAAACAATATCATTACACTGTGGGGGAAGGATAGCGTGTGCTGTCTTTCTCTCTTGCACAAGCACAAGCGCATCTCGAACAACATCATTCCTCTGTGGGGTAAAACTAGTGCATGCTAACTTTCAGTCTTGCAGAAGCACAAACACATCTTGAATAACATCATTCCATTGTGGGGAAAAGCTACACTTTTCTAGCATTCCCTCTTTCACAAACACAAGCACATCTCCAACAACATCATTCTAGCATGGAGGAATGCTTGCACATGCTAAACTTCCCTATTGCACAAGCACAATCAAATCTCAAACAACATCAGTCCATCGTTAAGGAAAGCTAACGCGTGTTAGTTTTCCCTCTTGCATAAGCACAAGTGCATATGAAACAACATCATTCCACAATGGGGGGAATCTAAAATGTGCTATCTTTCCCTCTTACACAAGCACAAGCACATTTTGAACAACATCATTCCAGTGTTGGGGAAAGCTAGTGCATGCTACCTTTCCCTCTTGCACAAGCACAAGTGCATCTCAAACATCATCCTACCATGGGGTAAAGCTAGCACGTCTCTTACAAAAGCATATACACATCTCGAACAAGATAATTCCACTGTGGGGGAAAACTAGTGTGTGCTAGCTTTCTCTCTTGCACAAGCATAAGTGCATCTCGAACAACATCATTCCTCCATGTGGTAAAACTAACGCATCCTAACTTTCAGTCTTGCAGAAGCACAAGCAGGTCTTGAATAGCATCATTCCATTGTGGGAAAAGCTAGTGTGTGTTAGATTTCCCTCTTTCACAAACATAAGCACATCTCGAACAACATCATTCTAGCATGGAGGAAAGCTTGCACATGATAAACTTCCCTTTTGCACAAGCACAAGCACATCTCAAACAACATCATTCCACCATTAAGGAATGCTAGTGCATGTTAGCTTTCCCTCTTGCATAAGCACAAGTTCATATCGAACAACTTCATTCTACAATGGGGGAAATCTAGTGCATGCTAGCTTTCCCTCTTATACAAGCACAAGCGCATCTCGAATAACATCATTCCAGTGTTGGTGAAAGCTTGTGCATGCTAGCTTTCCCTCTTGCACAAGCACAAGCGCATCTTGAACATCATCCTACCATGGGGGAAAGCTAGTTCTTGCTAGATTTCCCTCTTACACAAGTATATACACATCTCGAACAAGATCATTCCACTATGGGGGAAAGCTAGTGTGTGCTAGCTTTCTCTCTTGCATAAGCACAAGCGCATCTCGAACAACATTATTCCTCCGTGGGGTAAAACTAGTGCATGCTAACTTTCAGTCTTGCAGAGGCACAAGCACATCTTGAATAACGTCATTCCATTGTGGGGAAAAGCTATCATGCATTAGCTTTCCCTCTTTCACAAACACAAGAACATCTCGAACAACATCATTCTAGCATGGAGTAAAGCTTGAACATGTGATACTTCCCTCTTGCACAAGCACCAGCGCATCTCGAACAACATCATTCCTCCGTGGGGTAAAACTAGTTCATGCTAACTTTCAGTCTTGCAGAAGCACAAGCACATATTGAATAACATCATTCCATTGTGGGGAAAATCTACCCTCTTCTAGCTTTCCCTCTTTCACAAAAAGAAGCACATCTCCAAAAACATCATTCTAGCATGGAGGAATGCTTGCACATGCTAAACTTCCCTCTTGCACAAGAACAATAAAATCTGAAACAACATTAGTCCATCGGTAAGAAAATATAGCACGTGTTAGTTTTCCCTCTTGCATAAGCACAAGTGCATATCAAACAACATCATTCCACAATGGGGGAAAGCTAGCGCGTGCTATCTTTCCCTCTTACACAAGCACAAGCACATTCTGAACAACATCATTCCAGTGTTGGGGAAAGCTAGCGCATGCTAGCTTTCCCTCTTGCACAAGCACAAGTGCATCTCAGACATCATCTTACCATGGGGGAAAGCTAGCATGTCTCTTACACAAGCATATGCACATCTCGAACAAGATCATTCCACTATGGGAGAAAGCTAGTGTGTGCTAGCTTTCTCTCTTGCACAAGCACAAGCGCATCTCGAACAACATCATTCCTCCATGGGGTAAAACTAGTGTATGTTAACTTTCAGTCTTGCAGAAGCACAAGCACGTCTTGAATAACATCATTCCATTGTGGGGAAAAGCTAGTGTGTGTTAGCTTTCCGTCTTTCACAAACACAAGCACATCTCGGACAACATCATTCTAGCATGGAGGAAACCTTGCACATGCTAAACTTCCCTTTTGCACAAGCACAAGCACATCTCAAACATCATCATTCCAACATTAAGGAAAGCTAGTGCATGTTAGCTTTCCCTCTTGCATAAGCGCAAGTTCATCTCGAACAACATCATTCTACCATGGGGGAATCTACCGCGTGCTAGATTTCCCTCTTACACAAGCACAAGCGCATCTCGAACAACATCATTCCAGTGTTGGTGAAAGCTAGCGCATGCTAGCTTTCCCTCTTACACATGCACAAGCGCATCTTGAACATCATCCTAGCATGGGGGAAAGCTAGCTTTCCCTCTTACACACGTATATACACATCTCTAACAAGATCATTCCACTATGGGGAAAAGCTAGTGTGTGCTAGATTTCTCTCTTGCATAAGCACAAGCGCATCTCGAACAACATCATTCCTCCGTGGGGTAAAACTAGTGCATGCTAACTTTCAGTCTTGCAGAGCCACAAGCACATCTTGAATAACATCATTCCATTGTGGGGAAAAGCTAGCATATGTTAGCTTTCCCTCTTTCACAAACACAAGCACATCTCGAACAACATCATTCTAGCATGGAGTAAATCTTAAACATGCGATACTTCCTTCTTGCACAAGCACAAACACATCTCAAACAACATCATTCCACCGTTAAGGAAATCTAGCGTGTGTTAGCTTTCCCTCTTGCATAAGCAAAAGTGCATCTCGAATAACATCATTCCATTGTGGGGAAAATCTACCTTGTGCTAGCTTTCACTCTTTCACAAACACAAGCACATCACCAACAACATCATTCTAGCATGGAGGAATGCTTGCACATGCTAAACTTCCCTCTTGCACAAGCACAATCAAATCTCAAACAACATCAGTCCACTGTTAAGGAAAGATAGTTCGTGTTAGTTTTCCCTCTTGCATAAGCACAAGTGCATATCAAACAACATCATTCCACAATGGGGGAAAGCTAGCGCGTGCTATCTTTCCCTCTTACACAAGAACAAGCGCATTTTAAACAATATCATTCTGGTGTTGGGGAAATCTAGCGCATGCTAGCTTTCCCTCTTGCACAAGCACAAGCACATCTCGAATATCATCCTACCATGGGGGAAAGTTAGCATGTCTCTTACACAAGCATATACACATCTCGAACAAGATCATTCCATTGTGGGGGAAATCTAGCATGTGCTAGCTTTCTCTCCTGCACAAGCACAAGTGCATCTCGAACAACATCATTCCTCCATGGGGTAAAACTAGCACATGCTAACTTTCAGTCTTGCAGAAGCACAAGCACGTCTTGAATAACATCATTCCATTGTGGGGAAAAGCTAGCGTGTGTTAGCTTTCCCTCTTTCACAAACATAAGCACATCTCGAACAACATCATTCTAGCATGGATGAAAGCTTGCTCATGCTAAACTTCCCTTTTGCACAAGCACAAGCACATCTCAAAGAACATCATTCCACCATTAAGGAAAGCTAGCGCGTGTTAGATTTCCCTCTTGCATAAGCACAAGTTCATCTCGAACAACATCATTCTATCATGGGGGAAATCTACCGTGTGCTAGCTTTCCCTCTTACACAAGCACAAGCGCATCTCGAACAACATCATTCCAGTGTTGGTGAAAGCTAGCGAATGCTAGCTTTCCCTCTCGCACAAGCACAAGCACATCTCGAACATCATCCTACCATGGGGGAAAGCTAGTGTGTGCTAGATTTCCCTCTTACACAAGCATATACACATCTTGAACAAGATCATTCCACTATGGGGTAAAGCTAGCGTGTGCTAGCTTTCTCTCTTGCACAAGCACAAGCGCATCTCAAACAACATCATTCCTCCGTGGGGTAAAACTAGTGCATGCTAACTTTCAGTCTTGCAGAGGCACAAACACATCTTGAATAACATCATTCCATTGTGGGGAAAAGCTAGCATGTGTTAGCCGTCCCTCTTTCACAAACACAAGCACATCTCGAACAACATCATTCTAGCATGGAGTAAAGCTTGAACATGAGATACTTCCCTCTTGCACAACCACAAACACATTTGAAACAACATCATTCCGCCGTTAAGGAAAGATAGCATGTGTTAGCTTTTCCTATTGCATAAGCACAAGTGCATCTCGAATAACATCATTCCATTGTGGCGAAAAGCTACCCTGTGCTAGCATTCCCTCTTTCACAAACACAAACACATCTCCAACAACATCATTCTAGCATGGAGGAATGCTTGCACATGCTAAACTTCCCTCTTGAACAAGCATAATCAAATCTCAAACAACATCAGTCCACCATTAAGGAAATCTAGTGTGTGTTAGTTTTCCCTCTTGCATAAGCACAAGTGCATATCGAACAACATCATTCCACAATGGGGGAAAGCTAGCGCATGCTATCTTTCCCTCTTACACAAGCACAAGCTCATTTTGAACAACATCATTCCAGTGTTGGGGAAAGCTAGCGCATGCTAGCTTTCCCTCTTGCACAAGCACAAGTGCATCTCGAACATCATCCTACCATGGGGGAAAGCTTGCATGTCTCTTACACAAGCATATACACATCTCGAACAAGATCATTCCACTGTGGGGGAAAGCTAGCGTGTGCTAGCTTTCTCTCCTATACAAGCACAAGCGCATCTCGAACAACATCATTCCTTCGTGGGGTAAAACTAGTGCATGCTAACTTTCAGTCTCGCAGAAGCACAAGCACGTCTTGAATAACATCATTCCATTGTGTGGAGAAGCTAGCGTGTGCCATGTTTTCCTCTTTAACAAACACAAGCACATCTCGAACAACATCATTCTAGCATGGAGGAAATCTTGCACATGCTAAATTTCCCTCTTACACAAGCACAAGCACATCTCAAACAACATCATTCTACCGTTAAAGAAAGCTAGCATGTGTTAGCTTTCCCTCTTGCATAAGAAGACATGCATCTCAAACAACATCATTCCACCATGGGGGAAAGCTAGCGCGTGTTAGATTTCCCTCTTACACAAGCACAAGCGCATCTCGCACAACACCTTTCCATTGTTGGGGAAAGCTAGTGCATGCTAGTTTTTCCTCTTGCACAAGCACAAGCGCATTTTGAACAACATCATTCCAGTGTTGGGGAAAGCTAGTGCATGCTAGCTTTCTCTCTTGCACAAGCACAAGCGCATCTCAAACATCATCCTACCATGGGGGAAAGATAGCATGTGCTATCTTTCCCTCTTACACAAGCATATACACATCTCGAACAAGATCATTCCACTATGGGGGAAAGCTATCATGTGCTATCTTTCCCTCTTATAGAAGCGCATCTCTAACAAGAAATTATTTTCCAGATTTTCTAACCCAACATTATCAGGAGGAGAAATATCACCATATTCATTAACATGAGTCAATATTCAACCATTTTAGCTTTTACAAATTGAGATTATATCATTGTATTAATGACATCATTTACCATCTTTGACTATGTCATAGAATCTACTACTGCTTAACACATGATAAACAAGTATCACCATCCTCATCTCACCAAGCGTTTGATGTTCACTAGGCTTGCAATCTCCATGCCATGGTTACTAGGCCTAGAGCCTCTGGTGATGATTTCTATGGTGATATTTTTAGAGGTGTTGATAGAGTTTCTAGTAGTTTTTGTGAAGAATCAACAAACAAAAGTTCAATCTCAAGGCCTTCAAGATCGAGATCATCAAAGACATCATCATCTTCGCAGCCAATCTCCGAGAAGCCGAGCTCACATCAGCCTCTATTTTCTTGGATGTCAAAAGACCAGTCTTTGTTTGCATTCACTTCAAAGCTCAAGTTCTTGCTCTCCTATTAGATGCCCGTGTTTTGTTGTAAAATGATTATACTCTTTATTTTTGAACTATGCTTCTAAATTTCTATTAATGATGCAATAATGTACAAAACATATTACAAAAAGAAATGTGTGGGGGTTAGGTTGCCAAGACAAGGCAAAATCAAGGGTACAATGAAAGCCCCTTCTGAATTAGATCCTCAACTATCTGCACCATATGAAATCAGCCTACCGCTTTTAAATAGTTCTATGCACAATGTCCAAAGTTTAAGGCCCGGAGCAAACTAGAACCATAAATAACCATTAACTATGTTCGCCTTATATTAACCATTAATTTCTCCTGGATTGTTTGTTCATTCATGACTTTTTAAATAAACAGATCTAATCCCTTCTATCATCTAGATGGTGGAGCCTTAAATCGTGTTTTTGGCTAATAAATCGATTGGATTTTTCAGCGACCCACACAAAATTTGTTTTAGAAAGATAATTTGGGTGTCTTAAACTACATTATCAAAAGAAATTTGAGCCAGATTCCTTTCCTTTTAATTTTTAAAAATAGTATTTTGATGTTCAAGTTTAAACCTTTTGGCTTATTCGTATTATGATAGTGTAGTGATAGGCCTTGATTAGAGAAGCTTTATGCACTCCTTACTACTATTTATCAGGATATACTCAACAATTTTAAGGATAGTTTTTAGGTATTTCTGGATATTAATATAATCTGTCTTTCAAACAATTACTTTGATATACAATCAAAGGATGAATTTGTTTTATAAAAAAATTAGGCATTGTTTTCTTTATCTCAATGAATAAAATAAAATTCTATACTAATAAAACAGGGTGTACATGTTATTGATTATATTAGGCATAGTTAATATTTGTCTTTTTGGGAATTCTGACTTGCATTATATTTTGATATGTGGTATTCATCTAAAATGTCCAGTTCATCTTCAACTTCAAAGCAATAGTTGTTAAGGGTGTGCTTCTTATACCTAATAGGATTATTTTTCTTATTTGAAAAAAGCCACTGTTGAAAAAAAAGGAATGATCTACGCAATTTCACACATTGGTGATCATATATGTTTGTAATAAAAATGTGCATCAACACAGTTGTTCATGTTGAAAAAAATCTTAGATATGGTTTATTATATAAGTAATTCAACCCGTTTTTACTGAGATTAGGTTCATAAGCAACTTTGAGAATCCATCCAATGTGATTATCAATTTTCATCAGAAAATCTTGTTTGGAGAAAAGTTGTGTTTTTCCCATATTTAGTTTTAGTCTATATGTAATGATAACTTGCCATCTATATATGCGTGAAGCATAGATCAAATAATTTTGTCTTCTGTGGAAACATGCAATAGAAAATGTTTCGAATAGCTATAATGATTGTATCATTGTACATGCCAATTGCTCTCTCTCCAAAGTAGGACAGGTATCTCATCTTTGGCCTCCCTTGTAGACAGGGAGTGGGCTATCCATCTTGAGATTCAAATGATGTTTTTGTTATATCCAGCACTTGCTGCTCCCCTTTCCAAACTGACTTTACAGAGCCACCTGGTGTAGCTTATTCCCATTTCAACAAGCCTCAGGCATTCAACAATGGGACTGGCGGGCTGGAAATTGATGATGTTTTTTGTGTCTTCCCTCAGTAAAGGCATTTCATCTTCTTGCAATCTTCCCAGAAAACAGAAGAGCCTGTCAGTGAAGTTAAGATTGGAACAACACTCACAAACCTGGATACATCAGGTATATATGAGAAAA
>JASDQU010216660.1:11402-23773 GCA_032191745.1 Picea mariana | reverse complement strand
GTTCATCTCAGGCCTGTATGGGAGCTTTTATTGTAAATTGCTGGATTATTTGAATTCATCTCCTTTACAAGTGTACTGTGCGCTGAACCAAGAGGCAGACAGTTGTGAAAGGAAGGTCAACATGTAGGAACTAGCTCAATCTCTTATGAAGAAGTCAGTGATGGTGTCTCAGTGGTTTCAGAATCTTCCTTAGGTAGCTGATATTTCCTCCTTATTTATTTTCTTGTTGCACAGGTGGGTGGTGGCCAAGGTTTACCCTAGATGCCATGGACTCTGTGAGCTTTCTTGAGCTTCACCCTCTCTATCTAATTCTGGGCATACATAATAGCTGTATGTGTGCATCTTTGTTCACATATTAGGAAAACGCTACTTCTAAAAGAACTGTTTATAGATATATTACTATTTTTGAGGTAAGCTAGGGTTTTGTTTTGGGTTGCTTGCAGGGTTATAGTTCTTTCTTTTCATTAATCTTTTTGAGATTATGTATTATACAATAGTTAAATTTATTTCTAAGGCTACTTTCCTGTAACTTTTCATTCCTCTTCCTCGTTAGTGCCTATTTTCTCTTTTCTTTTTGAAATTAAATAGGAAACAACCAGTGGACTTGTTATTGATTGCAAAGATCCTTCTGAGTTGTTCGTTGTTGTTGTTATTTTACCATTACTAAATGTCAAGCCCATATATATATTATTCAATGAAACAAGATATAATCTGAACATATTTTGTTTTTAAATTAAGTTTGTTTCTTTGTTTTCATATTTAGAATTCTGACCCATCTAATGCTTCCTTTATGATGTCTTTCTTGGTCCTTTGTAGGTGAAAGTTGTTCCAAGTAAATAGGTGGTTTGGTGGCTGAAACCAGAGATGGGAGGATGAAACATCTCCACTCCTCCCTGCTACACCTTAAGCTATCCCATATTCTTTATTAGTGGAAACTTCAGGGTTTTTTGGGTTGTTTCCAGTTTATTTCTAGGGTTTTCTGACTTATTTCTGGGTTGATTCTAAGTAGGTGGGTAGGCCCTTGGTTCCAGATTTGAACCAGGGCTCTGATACCAATTGTACTGCCCAGAAATATATATCTAAACATTGTTATCCTCGCAAGCAATTATTTCTTAACTAAAACAATATCTATTCAGCATAATATCGATCTTCATACCAGCAACTTCAACAATTTACATTCATCAAAAATTAACGAATTCATAGCAGAATAAATAAATGCATAATTCAACAGGGTACCTGGTTCTGATGCTATTTCCATTGCCATCTGCCTTGCTGCTGCTGCTCTTCTGCTACCTGCTACACAGCCCAGTCCTGTTGCAAACACAGAAAAATTGCCCAAAACTTTTGTCCACCCTGCCAACTAGGAAAACGACCTAGCTCCAGGATATCTACGGATATCCTGGCCCTCCGAGCCCAAAACTTCTAGCAACTCGGTGCTTGCCTGATCAATATGTCACAACCAGCAAATCCCATGCCTCAATTTGAGCACACCAATCTCACAGCCCCCCTCGGCTCTCTACAATACTCAGAGCTCTCCAAACTCATGGCTAACTTCCCCCATGGAATGATCCTCCCCCCAAAATCCTTTCCTCCCCTTATTCCTCCTTCACCCCTTCACCGACACTCCACCTTGCATTAAATTCCTTATCCCTCCATTTAATTACCCTTATCCATTCTCATTAATTCTTTTATCTTCTCGGGATCCTTATGTGATCCCTTCTTGTATACGTAACTTGATTTAAGTGTTATATTTTATTCTCCACCCTTTTATTTAATACTTAATTAATTAATTAATTAATTAATATTAAATGAATCATTAACCATCATGACTAACTCATTAATAATAATCAATTAGAAATGTTATTTTAAGACATAATTGTAGTTTAGATAAACTTTTAGATTTATATTATTAAATTAATTATACTTAATAATCAAGGGTCGTTACATGGGTTCAATGGTGAGGATGCTACCCAAAAATTCCACTTGATCGGATGGCTAGCGGGAGTTCGCGACTCCACGAATCTTGAAAGCTCCCAACCTTTCAACCTTCTGGAGTGTTACCGGTCGATGTGGTCATGAGAGAGTGGCTACCTTTTTCTACCAGTTATTATACCTACTTATTCTATCCTTACACTACCCTCAATCGAGTGGTTGAGAAGGATATTGAAGGATATTAGATCAATGGTCTATAGAACTTCATGGATTCCAAGACTTCACGGTATAACGTAACTATGGCTTTGGATTGAAGGACAAAGATTAATTACTCAGAAGGATTGCAAAAATACTGTGATAAACATTAAGTTAAGTGTGCATGTGGGACCCTCTCTGTGAGTCTTAAACTTCTGGACTCTGGAGCTTCAGGATATTTGAGGATATGAGGGTGTGGTGAACGTCGAAGCACCGAAACTCGCTCACTGAAGTGTCAAGCCCTGAATGGGTGGGTCCGCATAAACTATGGTGGTGTGATGTGACTAGGAAGGTCCATGTGCCATCGTCGTATGGGACACAAGTTAAGGTGGGACCCACTTTCCCCTTTCCATCTTTAGGCTATGGGTAAGTGTGGGTAGATTCCAACTATTAGATATAAGGGTTGATAGGTCTCCACCATAGATCCTGGAGTGGTGAGATACTTTAGGACCTCTAGTCTCCAAGAAGTTTTAGACCTGCATATGAATGTTGAAGGATCGAAGGCCCGTTATTTGTGAAGACAAGGAGACACTCCCTACAACTAGTGGTGATGTCACCGCCAGGGGAAACAACCCAGGTCACAATAGTTCCATGTCATATGATACATGGGAGTAAGGCCATGTGGAAAAGAGGATGGCCATTGGGCAATGACATCCTGAATACTTCAGAGGAACACAAATTTTAAACTGGATCTCCAGTTCAAACAAGGTTGTATTCCTTATAATTATATCGGTGAGAAAAATATGATGGCCACCTTATTTGAAGGATTCATGGATCCTTAGGAAAGAGAAAATTTATGATCCATCCCTTAAAAGGATACTTAGGGGGTTGGGTGTGTGACAAAGTGGTATTAGAGTAGGAAACAACACTCGGTCTTCTTGGGCTCATGAAAGTGCAGAAAAAACTTTTATAGGAGACCTTAAGAGGTAGGGAACTCTATCCTACCCACCCATAATAACTTACTTAAGTTTTACTACTGAAAAGAGTGAAACCTTTTGTTGTTTACATGTTCTAAATCTGAACTGCATATTTTTTCTATATGTGGAATATTAAAGCTAATTTTACCATACAAATGTTTTTACCTGTGTTGTTCATGAAATTTGAGGATAATTGACTAACAAAAAATATTTTTATCAACACTTAAATAGCCAGTGTATAGCAAGGAAACTACAAAAAAAATAATGGTGACACACCATGATTGGGGGGGAAACTCCCACAATAGAGAGGAAGATTATATTGAGAGGAGGGTGGTGGAAACCCCTCTAGATTTATATGAAACTGTAAGAAGAATTATGGTCAAATTACAAATATTTAAAGCATACAACGAGAGAATCATGAGAGAACAAGAAAAGAAAAATGAAATAAATGCAAACCTGTTGCAAATCCTATCATACATATTGAGGAAACTGTAACATGGATCAATGGACAATGATGTGGATATAAATAATACTAAGAGAACCCAACGTTCTCCTAAGATATAAAAGCATGGCCCTGTAAAATAGAAACACAAGAAGAAGCACCTCAAAGAAGGCCCAACATGGAGCCAAGAGGCATGTTGACATCAAGGATTCAAATGAAGAATCCTCTAGTTAGAGAACAAAGAACTGCAAGCAATTGTCTAGAAGTGAGACTAGTTTACCTTCTCTAAGAGGAAGAAAGAGAAGTAAAGATTCCAAAAGCCATGACCCTAAAGAGTTTAAGAAATCCAAACCACCCAATTTTGATGGAGATATTAAGAAGGGGGAAGAAGCAGAAGCTTGGCTACTTGGCCTAAAGAAATATTTTAGATTTCATGACTACTCTAAAAACTTAAAGGATAGAATAACCATTTTTGACTTGGTTGGAAAGGCCTCCATATAGTGGGAGGACCTTAGGAATGTGAAAAGAATTCATGAGAAGGAGTTTTCATGGAAACAATTTGATAAATACTGTAAGAAAAAATACCTATCTGAGAGGTACTGTGATGAAAGTACTAAGGAGTTCTATGAGCTCAAGTTAGTACAACTTACCATAGATGAATATGCCAACAAATTACTTGAGTTGATGAGGTATGTTCCTTATATCAAGGATGAAAAGACGAATATACAACGATTCATCAGTGGAATTGCTCAAACCTTTCGAGACAAGATTGAGTTCGATGAGCCTAATACCTTAGAAGACACCATTAGGAAGGAAAGGTCCTTCTATGAGCAATTCAAGCACAAGGCATAACCTCCCAAGGATCGGAAAAAGGAGAGAAAACTGGGATTCAACAAGAAGGGGTTTAAACCGTCAAGATTTAAGAACCATGGGAAAGGATCTAAGATGATACTTCCTGCTAAATGTGTGTATCAACATAATTTTCCATCTCCAAGTGGAACTAAAATCTTTGGATCAGTCCCAGGAAAGACTTACGAGAAAAGGAGAGAACCATTGAAATGTTGGGGATGCGGGGAGGAACATTTGTTCAGGGACCTGATCCCCCATAGGCAGGAAGACAATAGGAACGTCTAAAACATCTGGGAATAAACCACAATCAATGATGTGGCTAGGTGAATGCCACAAATTTATGCATCCATTGATAATAGACAAGGAGATCACCAAGCTTCACTGGTGGAGATGGAAGGTAAGATTTCCATCCATCCTATTTATTTTTTTATTGACCCTGGTTCTAACATGAGTTATGTGGCCCCTCAAACTATTGAGAAATGTAAATTCCATTCAGTAAAACATGCTAAACCATGGCTGGTACAACTAGACACTGGAACAAAAATAAAGATAACAGAGGTATTACTAGCATTCCAACTTATTGTGAATAGGATAGCCACCCAAACAACTCTAAACATACTTCCTTTAGGATCTTATGACCTCCTAATTGGCATGGAATGGTTGGATTCCCATAAATCCAAGTTGTACTATTATAATAAAACATTGAAGTGTGAAGATGAGGAAGGGATGAAAATAACCCTACAAGGAACTCAAAATCATGTCTCAGCGAGACAAATATCATCACTTCAAGTGAAGAAGTATTGCATAAAAAGATGTCCTTTGTATGCAATAAAAGTATTGAAATATGTTGAGGACAATAAACCAAGCCTACAAGCCCATATGATATTAATAGATTATAAACATGTTTTTTCATAAGAGGTGTCAGGTCTAACTCCAAGAAGATATATTGATTTTTCAATAGAACTTGTACCTGGAGTAGTGCCAATGTCTAGAGCACCCTATATAATGAGTACACCATAGCTAGTTGAGCTCAAATTGCAGCTGAAGGAGATGTTGGAAAAGGGTTTCATCTAGCATAGTGTGTACCCTTGGGGACCACCAGCCTTGTTTGTGAAAACAAAGAATGGCACACTCAGATTTTGCATAGACTACCGAGAACTCAAGAACATGACCATTAAGAATAAGTATCCCTTGCCGATAATTGATGACCTATTTTACCCAAATGTATTGTATCAATACATTTGGATCAAATTTCGACGGCGCGTTTGACACAATTGCCACTTTATATTTTTGGGAGAACAACAAACAATAGATCCACTCAAATTTCGTTTCACATGACATCTTTTTTCTGGTGCCATAGCCATCGTCTCTATTGTGACGTTTCATGTGGACAAGTGTCATCTCGGATTTGACTATCCAAACACCATATAGTCATGGCTACAATGATGTTAGAGAAATCAGAATTTTGCAGTCCCATTTCATTGGTCTCCACTACGTGGACGCTATGGGAGGGAATTTATCATACGTCATAATACCGACGTATGGTAACATGCTCAATCAACAGTCAACCATTTATCTCCAACATCTGTGCCATGAGAGAAACATTACCATACATCACAATTTCGATGTATGGTAATGTCGCTCAACTGACAACCCACTATATATCTCTGACGTATGTGCCATGGGAACGACATTACCATACATTGCAATCTTGACGTCATTTAGGTATTAAAAAAAAAATATGTCAATTGTCAATCAAAAGGTGTTGGCCCTTGGTTATGTATTAAGGAGGAAAGTGAAGATTAAGGAAGAAGAAAGACAAATTACAAAGTGCATGGAAGGCACATAAACTGAGGAAGGGTCGAAGTTGTTAAAGAAGCATAAAAGAAGGAATGAAGTAAGGAAAAACAAGCTTTTGAAAGAGAAGATCAAGGAAGATAAAGCATCGAAAAACATGGATCGTGGACAACTCAGCAAGAGGAAAAAGACACCAACGGATGTTTTGGATCACCTCCCGGAAAATAAGGAAGGAAACGTTGGCAAAGCCCTGAAAACGTGAGTCATGTGGACCTAGGGTTTTGGATCTAGGTTTTTCACACCTAGACTTCAGTCTAAGGTTGTCAGAGAGTCACGTAATGTATAAATAAAGGTCTAGAAGAGTCGATGGGGTTGTTTCTCATGTTGTTTATATTTTGGTTACTATTATTTTTGATAAGAGAGATATTGAGAGAGAAGTGTTTTTTGTTGTAAGAGTGTCTGTATTCTAGATCTTTAGTTGGGTGCAAAGATCAACCCTGCAACTAGGTGCATAGGGAGAGGAGACAAAGAAAGGAAGAGAGAGAGATCTAGAGCTAAGTGCGCAGATAGAACTATATGATTTCATCTAATATATCAAGAAACACAGTTATGTGGATGTATCCCTTGGGAGAGGGTGAACCAAAGAAATCTTGTTGTTCTTTGTGTTTGATGTTGTGTTATTTGCTATCTTTTATATTGTTATTGCATGTTTTTTTTTCCTATTAAAGATAGAAGGTATAAGATAACTTCGTGAAGATAAGTGTAATACTGTTAAGGAGTCTCTAGGCTATATTGCGTTGTTGTTATGGATTCACTTTGCATTTCCTCTCGTTGTAGACACCTGTGTCCTACAACCCCCCTATTTCTACTTCAGGTGAGACTTCATCTACTTCACGGGTGTTGCCAAAAGGTCCAGTAGTTAGGGATTGTTGGTGCGTTGTTAGAGTTGAACCCTGGGTCTGCCCTTCTACCAACAAATGGTTATGTTGTTGGGACCATGATATTTTTGAGGGAATGTTAGGGTGGTTTCCATTGAAGATAAAAATTCAGAACTGGATAGAAGAACAAGAAAGGGACTTCATCGTAGCTCAGAACAAGAACCCTAGAATTAGCACATAAGACTACTTGGGGAGGTACATCTTTACGGATGTGCAATAAATTTTCTTTACAGAAGTTCATAAGGAGTTATATGAGTGGTTAGCCCGACTAGAAAACACACAGTTTGAAATCATATTTAGACCACCTGTGGTTTGGACAACGGCATTGATAAAGAAGGTCAAGAGAGTGACAATGCTATGTTTAGAGTAGTAGATCTCTAGTTTGATGGCACTATTGGAGGGTACACTACTGAGTTTTCTATTGAAAAAGTGGAATCATATAGTCAAGCAAAGAGGTATTTATTTAAGGGACCTAGAGGAAAGATTGTACACTTCTTGAAGCTAAAGATTAAGATGTTATTGCATGAGAAGAATATCATGAAGACACATTAAATCTAATGTTCAAGAATTTAGATAGCGACAATGAAACAGAGGTCGGACACACGCACATTGGGATATCGTTCAGAAAGGTTCCTCTTGCGAACATGTTTAAGAAGAATTATGGAGACGAGGGATTCTATAGTGGAAAAGAAGCATATCTAATAGATGAAGAGTATTCAGAGTCTGCAAGGGAATAAGAAGTAGAGACTGAATAACTTCATCGAGGAGAACTAGAAAATTTAGGTACTGCGCCTACTATCAGAGTAAGTATTATTACTCCTCCTGTTGTTTTAGCAGCATTAAGTAGCCATAGTAACAAGAGTAATCAGAGCACTCAGAGTACTGTTACAAGAAGTTTAGTACACATTCAGTCAAGAAATCAAGGAAATTCCATGGCAAATGAAATGAGGTTACCTATTTTTAGAGGATATGGATCTAAATATATTGACCAGCACTAGTTCTTATGCGAAGTTGTATGGAGGATTAAGAAAGTCACCAATGAAGCTATTAAGAGAGCTCAGTTTAGTACTACATTGAGGGACCGCGCACTGAGTTGGTATAAGAATTTTTCTTCAGGACTTGAACAAACTAAACCACTGAATGAGATTAAGATTGCATTGAGTGAATAATTAAAGAAGCCTAATTCAGATTCACAGTGCATTACGGAGTTGAAGGAAATCAAGAAGAAGGTGACTGAACCTATTTGGGAGTTTGATCAGAGGTTTAACACTCTGACAGGTTGTTTGAGTTTTCAGATCCTAGAAAAACATAATAAGGAATGGTTCATTGCTTCCCTCCAACCACATATCAGAGTTCCTCTTATGCAATAGAAAGTCACTTCGTAGGATGGAGCATTGGATATCACCATGAAACTAAAATCAACCCCTGTAGGAGAATCCAGTCCAGGTATGAGCCATATCTTAAATCAATTAACTGGTTTATCTTTACAGGTTGAAGATATGAAAAAGGACAAAGGAAAGGAGAAAAGAGAAGATATATGGTGTATTATATGTAAAGAAGAGGGCCATGACAAAAAGCATTGTCCTTTATTTAATGAATACTTTGCCTCTGGAGCACCTAACCCTTTGATGCAGGCTACTCTACCATGGTGTGAGGTATGTAGAAATAAACATCGCCCTAGTGAATGTTATTACATGTAGAAATATGTCCAGACATCTACCAATCTTTACTGCACATTCTATAAATATGTGGGGCATGATGAGAAGGACTGTAGGGCTTATGATCTCATGCATGAAAGGTCAAGGGATACATAGAAGATTCAAGGAGTATTGCAGTCAGAGGCAAATATTGCGCAATTCAATTCCCCAGGAAGAGGAAACTTCAACCCTCGTGATGGATTCATAGGAAGAGGATGAGGAGGAGGAATGGGTCGAGGTCGAGGTCAGATAATTTTCTATAACTATGCCTAGCTAGAACATTTGGCAAGGGACTTTCAAAACCATTGTACTACTTGTAGCTACTGTAACTCATTTGATCATGTCATTGAAGATTGTCTAGTATTTCTAGAAAAACTTCAGGTAAGACGAGGTGGAAACCAACAAGTACAACTAATATCAGTTGAATCTTGTGGTGAGGATCCTAGAGTCTCTTTTATTACTAGAGGAGGCGTTGTTATAGGAGAAGATAGGATGACTCTAGGAAAGACTACATATGGATAAGGGATCAGAAAAGATGAAGAGAAGACACAATTTTCTTGATCCAAGGAAAGAAAAGCATAGCTTTGAAGAATCAAGAAGAGAATTTGTAGGAAAACAAGCGTCTTCATCTAGAGAATAACCAAAAGTAAGGGAATGTGAAATGCCTCCAACATTTGATTAGTCTGCCCTATCTAGACACAGAAAAGAGGTAAGCAAGTTTATGGACTTCTTGTATACTTGAATCAATTTGATTAATGATGAAAACGTTGTGCATGAACTACAACACTTAATAAGACAGTGTGAAATTGGGATAATAGATCCTCTGTTAAGTAGAGCTATGAATCAAGTATCTAGGAAAAGGAGGACAAGCAAGGAACTGCACCTTAGTTCTCATATTGGATACTACGACATAGACTATGTGGTCCTTAACTTGGGATCAAAAGTAAATGTTATGACAAAGCAAACTTGGGAATTGATGGAGAAACCTAAGTTGATTTACGCCCCTATTAGGCTCAGGATGGCTAATCAATAGGCGGTGAGTCCCTTTTTAATATTAGAGCATGTCCCTGTGGACATCGACGGAGTGAGGACATTTACAGACTTTGAAGTGATTGAGATTGTTGATGATAGCTGCCCCTACCTAGCATTGTTAGGAATTGATTGGGCTTTCAACAATTCGACTGTTGTTGACCTAAAAAAGAGAATAATGACATTCAAAGGCGATGTCCTTAAGGTCATTGCACCTCTTGATCCCGATGAAGTTCATAGATACACATAACCAATAAGAGAAGAATATCATGCCTACGAGCTAGAAAACATCTATAAACTGACAGCATGACAAAAAAATTATATTAATCCTATAGCAGATGGAAATCTAATTTGGCGAAGTGAAAGTGCACGCTCATTAGATTCAAAAGAAGCATTGAAAAAATGGTAGAACATAATGTATGAAGTCTCTATGCGGAGGTGTGCCAGATTGACCAAAGCAGTCCATTGTATCGGCACAGAAGTAAGTAATATTCCTACATTTGATGGATTGAATCATTTAGAGACATTTCTAGTTTAATTTGAAGGAATTGTACCTATACAACAGAGGTTGTTAGCACTAGATGAATCCTTGAAAGCAATGCCAGCAAGATGGTGGGGAACACACAAGAAGAACATCGCGGAGTGGGTACAATTTCACACCTTGATGAAAATGCTCTTTTCAAACCAAGATGAAGGTTGCAAAGTTTGATACACAGGTCATAGTTGTCCCAAGGACCATGTGAGAAGTTTTGAGGAAGCTTGGATTAGCATTCATAAAGAATAGTGGGTACATCAGTTCATTAACACTTTGGATACTATGCCTATTAACTGGTATCTTCAAGCAGAATTTTGCCTTATCACTACATATTGGTATGGAATGACCCAAAAATTTATGACTACGTTCCTCTTTGAAATTCAGTACCCTAGAGTAGATCAGGCTTTACAAATTGTAAGAAGAAAGGTCTTTGAAGAGGCACCTAACCTCCCTTTTGCACAAGAAGAAGATGAATGGAATACACCTCTTCAAAATTTACAGGGTTGTTATAATATATGTTGGTGAGGATGATGACCCTAGGGATGTAAACATTGTAAAAAATGAAGGTCAGGGAGACATAGAAGGGCTAGGGATCGAATTACCTTTTATTGGACAACCTATTAAAATTAAGAAGGTTAATATTGTAACAGAGAAAAACCCTAAGTTGGAAAATGTTGGAGACTATTGGGATGATGCTGCTATTGATAAGATTACAGAACTACTGCATGAGTATGAACACTTGTTTCCAACCAATTTCAAAGACATGAAGGGCATAAAAGGACCCATGGGAGAAATGAATATTCCTTTGAAACTAAATGCAAGGCCAGTCAAGCAGAGACCTTACATTTTGAATCCCAAGTATAAGCAGAAAGTTAAGGTTGAATTAGATACAATGATAGAAGCAAGAATCATAGAACCAATTGAAGAATCTAAATAGATCATTCCTATGGTGGTCCAAGATAAGAAGTCATGAGAAATCGGAATCTGTGTAGATCTAAGGAAACTGAATGATGCATGTTTACATGATCCATTTCCTACACCTTTTAGTGATGAGGTCATACATAATGTAGGAGGATAGGAAGTCTATTCATTTACAGATGGATTTTCAGGCTATGATCAGATCAAAATTGCTAAGGAGGATAGACATAAGACCACATTTTCAACATAATGGGGCTCGTATTAGTACACTGTGATGCCTTTGGGTTAAAGAATGAACCAACTATATTTTCCAGGGTGGTGGTCAAAGCATCTAAGGAGTTTTTACACAAGATTTTAGAGGCATACTTTGATGATTGGACCATTTTTAGCCTACCGAAAAATCATATTGAATGATTGCGATTAATTTTAGATAGGTGCATGAAATGTCAGATTTCCCTAAATCTGAAGAAGTGTATTTTATTTTTACCTTTTGGAGTGTTGTTAGGACACATTGTATGTAAGAAGGGGTTGCTGGTAGATACATCCAAGAGTTCTATCATTGTTGATCTACCTCCCCCTACTTTAGTTAGACAGCTTCGTACTGCATTAGGACACACTGGATACTACAGAAAGTTCATTAAGGGCTATGCACAGATAACAACACCTATGGAGAAGATATTAAATAAATATAATAAGTTTCAATAGATAGAGGAATGCCACCAGATATTCAACACAATAAAGCAGAAAATGGTCACCGTGCCTATTTTGATTTTCCCAGATTGGAGTAAGGAATTGAATGTTCATGTCAATGCTTCATCCATTGCATTAGGAGTAGTTTTAGCACAGCTAGGTGCAGGAGATATTGACCACCCTATAGCCTTTGTGAGCAGGAATATTTATACATATAAAATAAATTATACTACCACTGAAAGAGAAGGATTCACCATGGTATACACACTACAGAAGTTTAGACACTACTTGCTAGGAGGACATTTTAAGATTTTTACTGATCATTATGCATTGAAGTACTTAGTCAAGAAGCAAGTGTTGGGGGGAAGAATA
>JASDQU010216659.1:1339-13982 GCA_032191745.1 Picea mariana | reverse complement strand
GCTGAAATCCTCAATAACTCGGCCCTACTGCCAAAAGTGTCCAATCACCCTAAGAAATATGCCAACTGATAGATCGGGTGATGGTAAGAACAACTTAGGTGGCCAAATCTCCAAGATCCCTCTCAATCTTTGTAGATCTGAAATCCCCCACTGAATGGTGTGCCCCACTGGGTGACTAAAGCCCTAGATAATTCGGCCCTGTTGAACGAGGCCTCCAAATTCTATGAAACTCTCCAAAAATATAGATCGGGACACTGCAAGTCAATAGGTGAAGTCTCAGGGTCAGATCTGAAGTGTAACCCCTCCAAACAGACTGGATATGGATCTCAAAAATGCCCTCCTTCTCTTCAATTTGCCCCACTGATCAAGAAATAATCTGAGCTATAAAACTATCTCAAAAATCACTAGATCTGATGTCCAAGGCCATGTAATGAAAACCCAAGTGATATAATCCTCAACGGCTCTGCCAATCTCCTACAATGAATCTCTCTCTAAAGATGGTGCGCCCCCCTTGCTGGAAACCCCCAATGGTGTGCCCTCCTCCTCTTCCTATGCCTGTGGCTGTGTAGAACCTCCTGCACTGATGTAGATCTGAATAGAATGGCGTGGGAGAGTATTTCATCTCTAAGACCAAGCTTGGGGAAAGCTAGGTGGAATCTTTCACCACTGAATCTTCCTCTAGGGTTTGTTAAATCAAAACCCTCAAAACCCCCAATGTTGGGCTCACTAGCTAGAAGCCATAAATCAAAAGATAAACATACATGAATGAATGAGAAGAGGCCCTTGCCTGTCCTTTATACTTTTTGGCTCACCTTGTCCCTCCAAAGTGACTTTCATTTTATTAATAATTAATTAATTAACCTTTTTACCTTTGAAAAGCTCCTTATCTCTCCTTGTGGCTTCCCTGGCCATTGAAAGTCACTTCTAGCCATCTCATCCTGTAGTGTTCCTCCTCCCGATTCCAATGAGCTATTACAGTGAGAGGTTCCTCCAAGTAATGTGCCCAAAATGACCTCTTCAGTGAATTCCATTGACTTATAGCTCAAAATAGTCAAAATCATGGAAATCGTCAGAATGCAACGATACCAAAGACAACCTGTGCGGAATGGCTCATAATGATGGAATATGATCATCAATGCAAGATGGACCCCTCAATGCCTCTCGAATACCCCTGTACTCTCTCTAGAATCCATCTGGCTACTCTGGTCATCATAAATCTCTACCCTGTGATGATGTCCCAAAGTGGGGACATTACAGGTTACTAATGGGAACAATTTCACTAGGAGGATTAAAATAAGGTTCAAGTACTCAATATAATGTGCGACTTGATTCTAATGGAGGGGGGTCTATTTCATTTTTTATCAAGATTTACGGAGATAACAAAATATGCTCGTAAGTTTCTGTTTAATTTTTAATGAGATTGACATAGGAAAAGAACTATGCTCATTGAGACTAGATACTACCAAAGGATTAGATGATTTTAGGGATTTTCGCACCTAAGTCGAAATCATATTTAACATGGAAAACTATGGTGCGGCAGGAGTGGGAAAAGTAAAAACCCCCATGAGTGAGGAATCCTTAAGAAGACCTAATATTATACTCTCAATACTGGACTGTCCTAGAAAAGGGACATTATTCGCTACAACATTGCGGAGATTTGGAGTTGTATAGTCAAGTTGGTAAACAATGATAATATTTCCTTGATGGGGAAATTATAAAATATAAAACATTGATGATGTGAATGCAATCATCGCATAGAAACAACTATGAAAAAGTAAAAACTTATAATCCATGGGCACGCCAACTACTTAGATATTGATTGAAATAGTCTTACCCTTCAATGTCACAGTGAAATCTTGTAAGAGTCCATGAGGTTGGAAATCAAGTCCATGAAATGATTTAACGATGGTAGGGGACTGGTTAAGTTTAGGAGAAACAATTTCTCTCCAAAAATACAAATACATGACATAGGTGGTGGCTCCCTCATCCAAAATAGTGCAATGGATGTTCTTACCACCAACCAAAATTTTAATTTGGAATGCTAAGTGGTGGGAGAGCCTCTCCTTAAAATAATCCATATTAAACATAATCAGGTTCGATTCCTCTGGATCCATAGCTTCAATGGATGACAACAGGTTTCTACATTGACTTGGACAGTTCTGTAGAAATTTGAGGGTTGACATAGCACAAGGAACCTATGCCAAATCTTGAATAACATTGTAGTTTTGGGAAGCATTGGAATTTGGATTAAATGTTTCTTTTCAAATTATTCTCTTGGGAGGGTGTAACGCTGCGTCAAAAATTGGATTCTCAATCTAAAGAGGATTGGAATATGGAGGAGTGGTTGTGGAGGGATGATTGATCCAAGGGATCAAATTTTTCTCAAAAATTGAAGTACTTGGAATCTCTTCAAAACTAACATGTGTGTAGGACTCATCCTCATGAACCCAACACAACTTGAATGGGTTCAAACAAACATCATATGAGCAAGATATCATGTTCCATTCATTTTTTCAAACATGCAAAATTTTTCTCACTGTACAATCTGTACAGTCTGTACACTGTTGATGTGGTAGGGTATGGACCCACACATGGCAGGTGATGTGGCATGGCCGTACAAGTGACGTGGCATGGGCTGATGTGGCATGTTCATATAGGCTATGTGGCAGACATGGATGAATTAGTTTGTGACAAGTGTCATTTTATGGGAAAGTGTTATGGTTCCATGTGGCCCGGTCATGGGCTGCCACGTGGTGCCCCTCCATTTTGGTTAGCAAGTGACAAAATTTTTGTGACCCCACAAGAGTTGAACCTGTGACCTTCGAGCGAGGGTAATTATTTGGTAGGGCCCGAGCTACCAACCCGCTCATGGGTGTTTCTTACGCGTATAGGTTGTTTAAATTTGTTTAAATTAAAACAAATGTTATATCAACTGACTAAAGGGTCGAGACCTTTCCCCAACCCCTGAAACATACACCATACAACGTTACCATATGTCCACTCTATAATCACAGTGCGGGAATCTCTATTACATAGGCCGCGGTCTACACGACATCCATACGACCTTTCCATTATAGTTGGCGTGGATTGTTGGCACCTGGATTCTATAGACTTATTCACATGTTGTATTACCACATGACCAAATACCTTCACATAGAGGAGCTAGCCGACGGGCATGCAAAACTGATAGGTCATTGGCCACATGGGGCCATACGAATGGGTTCTCCGCCGAAGATTGGGGTTCGGCGCAAACAGTCCTACGTTTTCGCCCTTTTTGCATGAATCGTTGTGTGTGCTGGGTTTTAGCATGGAAAACACACAGAGGTTGAATTAGTCACACACAAGTGCGAATTGGCAAACTAAAGACAACAAGATTGACGGGGAAAACTTCTAGGAAGTGTAAATTCTTCATTTTTTGGCCAAACCAGGTGCAAAAAGAGCCCAATTAGGGGTTTTTGGACGTTCTAGAGCCATTGGAGCCATCTATTTGGAATTGTGAGCACTGTAAAGAACTTATTTTTATCACTTTTATAAAATAATATAAAATATCCATTAGAAGCTGGCCCAGGAGATGTAGCCCAAGAGTAGTGAACTCCTTTATCAGTTGTTGTGTTATGTGTTTACTGTTGGTTGTTAATTGTTGGTTATTTTGTGCATCTTAAGTCTTAAAAATATTTAATTTATGTGTTAGTAACTTGATCCAATTTCCCAAACACATACCATTTTTACACTTGCAATTTATAAGAGACATGTCTTCTTCATTTTCAGATCTGATGGAAACAAACCCATTTCAATTTTAGATCAGTTTGTATAAGAGCATAGGTTTTTGAAGAATTGATTGTTTGCAAGTGTTTTATTTTCTGATGCTTACAAGGTTGACTATCATTGTTAAGAAGGACAACTATCAAATCACCTCAATCTTCAAGGGTATATTCACCAAGTATGGCTCATTAGGAGAGTCATGGAACTCTTCCTTTAGAGGAGGAAACTTTCAGAAAAGATTTTTATGATATGACTAAGATGGTCAAAGTTTTGTTTGAACAAAGAAATCCAATATTGCAAGGTGAAAGCTCCAACCCTCCAAAGGGAAATGGAGGCAATGGTGGTTCTCCACCTCCTTCACCTCCATATTTCACCTCTTCCACCATTTCACAACCACCTCCAAATTCTCCAAAAGAACATCGTAAAAATCCTTTACAAACTCCTTTTCTTAAGCTTGATATTAAGTTTGAAGTTCCATTGTACAATGGAGAGGCAAATGTTGAGAAATTGGATAATTGGATTCATCAGATTGAAGTGTATTGTAGGATACAAATAATCACAGATGATGAAACTAAGATTCATCTTTCTTGTTTAAGATTGGACAATGCATCACTCATTTGCTGGGAAGCCAAAACTCAAGAGGACATGAAGAAACATGGCAATTTTTTATCCTCTTGGAATGATTTTATTGTTGCAATTAAAAGGAAATTTTATCCATTAGCATACATGAAGAAATATATTATGGATTGAAAAAACTTTAGGCAAGCTAAAGGGAAATATGTGCAAAGCTTCACTTAAGAATTTAGGAGAAGAGATTTGGTTTTGGGTAAAGATTTGTCTTCTCAAGAAACTTTACTCAAATACATTAGAGGTTTTCATAGCTACTTGAGGCATACAACACTTATGTTTAACCCTTCAAATCTAGATGAATTTTGTGTACAGGAAACTCATTTAGAGGCAAGAGGAAGGAATGAACCTCAAGAGGGAAGAAATAATTCTTTTAATAATGGATATAGGGGAAAGAGGAAGTTTGAAGGAAATGGGAAGAGAAATGCTTCAGTCAAGAAAGAGAGAGAGAAAATCTCATGTAAACATTGTTCAAAGGATGTCCATGATGAAAACCATTGTTGGAAAATTCATCCTGAAAAGAGACCCAAAAATTTCAACAACAAAGAGAAACCAAACATTGATGCAACTGTACAACAATATTTAGGATCTCATTCAGAATATGAAACAAAAACCACAACCATGGGTTTTCAAGGTAAGAATTCCATTGCAAGTACTAGCTCTTCAAGTAATAATAGCCTTAATGTGACTGAACATGAAAATGAAATAATATATATTTTTCACATAAGGTTAATTTCAAGACATACAAATATAGAGACTCTCTTTGATACGTGATCACGAGAAAACCTAATTTCTGAAGACATTGTTAAGAAACTAGATTTGGAAACTACTCCTCATCCTAAACCATACCCTTTAGGTTGGATATGTGACAATGCCAAATTGTGTGTGACAAGAAGGTGTAAACTTATATTTTCCATCACTGCAAACTATATTTATGAGGTAGAGCTTGATGTTATTCCATTGGATATTTTTGGTACTGTGTTGGGAATCCCATACTTATATAATAGGAGAGCCATCTTTCATCTTCATGAGAACAAATATTGTTTGTTTAAAAATGGAGTTGATTACATTGTTATAGCACATATAAATAAGATGAATCTGTCACTTACAAATGATGGAAAAATGAAGAGACGTGTCAATGCTAGTAAGAACCTTGTACTTTTGATGATTAAACCCAAAGACAATGATGAAGAAGAATTTTTCAAAGGATTTGATGCAAAGTTACAATCTGATTTGTATGAGGTTGTTAACGAAAATGTTGATATGTTTTAGGAACCAATGGGATTTCCTCCTAAAAGGGTATCCAACATGATATTCTATTGCAGCAAGGAGGTCCTCTTCCAAACATTGACATGTGCAGGATGTCAGACATGGAGAATGTTGAAATGAGAAAGCAGGCCCAAGATTTGCTTGAAAAAGGGGTCATCAAACCAAGCACATCACCATGCAGGTCACCAATTGGTTTTGTACCAGAGAAAGATTGTGTATGGAATATGTGGGTATATTTCAAAGCCTTGAAAAAGACTACGAATATGATTGTTGAAGGAGACACATGGAAGAAAGATTTGAAATTAAGGCAAGCTCCATTGCATGCCTTGACAAGTTATGTATTCCACTTGGTGATAAGGTATAAGAAATACACAATTGACAAATTTTTTGATATGCTTACTAGGCCTATTGTTAGTGCTTCAATTATTTTTAAGCATAATCTTATCATGCATGAGAGTTATTTGGAACAATATGCTTTAGATGTTGATTTCAAACATTTTTATGAAACTTTGTGTTTTACTAACCAAGTTGAGGAATTGGATTCCTATGTGCATAGTAAACTTTTGTATCTTGGCAAGCTATGTTTTTCATAGGGTGAAAGAGTCAACATGATAATGGAAGCACATTATTCTCTTGTTTTTGGCCATTTTGGTGTAGGCAAGATGGTGGCTAGCTTGCAAATCAAGCATACTAAGTTTTGGGATAAGCATCTACACTACTTTCAACATGCTTATAACCAGGCCAATAATTTCATTGAACAATTTTAGTTTGTTCATCAAACCGTTCAAGAAGAGTTGAAAAAGATCCAAGCCAAGTACAGTGCAATACATGACAAGTTTAGTGTTGGTCTTAAAAGAAACAATACAAGCAAGGATAGATGGATTCAGGTTGGAAAGGTGAGGGAATTGTCCCCTCATCTATAGATTTACTAAAAGTAGTCTTTTGGAGGTCCAAAAGCTACTTGTTAGAACAAGGAGTCACACTTAGACTGTTGTAAGTGAAATCCCAATACCCATAAAAATATAAATGGAATAAATGGTTTGAGTAGGTGGATCAGAAAGACTAGGAAAGAAATGGAGAGGGCAACAAAATGTATGCAGAAGCATTCCATTGGGCATGGAGTCATAACATCCTACAGATCAAAGGAAATAAAATTATATATTAGAAAAAGAGATATTTAATGATGAGTAGAATCATGGTGAATATGAAAAAAGGAAGAATATACACTATACATAAATTCTTTCTACAATAGATAAATACTTTCTTAAACAATGAACAATGATTTAATGGGAAAGATACAACAGATCCTTTGTTGTTCATGAATCCATCAATAAATGGAAACAATGATCCTCAAAACCTGCAATATGTTCAAGAAAGAAGATAACAAAGAAGTGGGAAAACAAAGAAGACAATATGATAACATCTCTCATGAATCTTTAATGATATAAAATTTCATTTCAAACAAGCCCTCAGGCTTACAAATGAGCAACTAAAACTACTCCTCCAACTCTCTCCTCTCTTGGCTCATGAATCCAACCCCTCTCCAAGATCTCTCTCATTACTTAAATAGAAAATAACATCCAAATATATTTAGTATGTAGAATACCATCTCCTCCATTGGATTCTAAGCCTTGGATATAGGTGGCAACAATCAAAGAGACAAAAATCTAGCAAACTACTAATTTTCAGGAATTTGTTGGAAATCATTAGTAAATTGTTTCCACCTCACTGCATGAGGCCATTGATGGAGATAAAACTTAGGTGAAGGTGTCCCTTGAAATATAAATAACTCTTGAGAAGCCATTCAAATCCTCCTTGATAGGTGGCAACCTCCCAATAAGACGAATATCCAAACTGTAACCGCTACAGGAAATTTTGTAGCACCGTTGTAAAACAATTTCTGCACATTTTGTAGCACCACTTATATGTATAATATCTCTCTAAACATAACACATTTTGAAACATTGAGATAGTTTTTTTTTACCTGGTATGTGCTGAACAAAAACCACCTTTAGTTTTCGAAAATACCTTCTCATTTGTTCATAATCTTAGTTTTAAGTTAGTCATTCAAAACTGGCAGAAGCGTCCTTGCAAAATAACTCTGCACAGTTCGTAACGTTGATCCTGTGTAAAATTATGTAGTGTCCATATTGAATTCAACTAAGTGGATTTGGTAGCACAACTATTACACAATCATGTGGAATTTGTAGTTCCACCATTAATTTCAACTTAGGTATAAGGTAGCAAAATCGCAGAACATACTACATAGATGATTCTGTAGTGCCATTGTAAAAAAAAAAACAATTTTTCTAGTGCAAATTCTTGTGCTAACATAGGTTCCATGGGGGATAGAGACCTCCTTGTGAGCCTCTAATAACTCTTGTAGTTTTAGTGCCTTGACCATTTCATCTATGTATATTGTATTCTTGAAAACATCTCTGCCCCTTATTGAAAAATAAAAACATTGTCATAAGCTACAAAATGAACTGACATTGTAGACAAATTCAAAATGAAAATCACATGCTCATGGAATGGGATTATTTATGTACATCAATATACACTAATCTATATAGTTGAGCTTATTTTCTTAATTGAAGTCATACTTCCAATGCAACCATGTGAGTATCGAATTGATGAAAATAACTCCTTCCATGCAATTGTTCGAAATACATTTCAAGTGATATTAAGATTACAACAAGAGGTTAGTAAGAAATGGATACTTACAACTATGATCTGAAATCACACCAACAACTAGATCATAAGAAACCTTTGAAAAATATAACTCTATGTAAAAAACCACAGGATCATGAAACTTATGAAAATACATTTCTAGTTGGTTACGAAAACCATCCTGTTCCTATGTGAAGGCTGATTCATCAATAAAATGATGGTCCTAATATACTTTACAACTACTCATATGTTGTTTGATGTTTGTTTCAAGTGCAGGTTTAGAAATGTTAGACATTTCCTCGTTGATCCGTGGAGTTTTCTTCTCATCAGTAGGTGATAAAGAGAATTACCACTGTTGCTACAATTCTTCCCTATCTTCTTCATTATCATATACTGGTTGGATGATAATAATCTATGTATGTGCTTTAGTAAAT
Organism: Picea mariana; assembly: GCA_032191745.1. NCBI lineage: Eukaryota > Viridiplantae > Streptophyta > Pinopsida > Pinales > Pinaceae > Picea > Picea mariana. The sequence goes on along the minus strand of JASDQU010216659.1, from coordinate 5,220 downwards.
ATCTTCTCTTTATCATTTTAATACTCAAAGGAAACAATTTTATTTTCATGACAACTTAAAAAATCACATACATTTTATACAATGTCAAAAGTATCTACATCTTGGATATCACTTTGAAGATCATCAACCTCTTGATCATAATGAAAAGTGTCTTCTACTACAACATACTCTTTAAGACTATTTGAAATTCATAACAACATTCTTCATAAAGGAAATTAGCTGCAAATTTCTCTTTGAAAAACAAATGAAATGAAACATGAAAATATCTTAGTGAAGTAATACACGCAACTGGAAGTATTCTACACCAATCATGAGCTACTCCATCTAAAGAGTATGTAAAAAATTTGATGAGGACATCTTCATGTATAATTTTCAGCTTAAGCATGCACTCATGAAAGTCTAATAAAAACTCAGTTGGTACTTCCCAATCCTCTCCTCTAAACCTAGGAAGGAAACCTTCCCATTCATATGTACTAGGAACTGGATTTGGAAAACCGACTATCTTTGAAAAATCACAGAAAGCATACCTCTGAGATAGGATATTGTCCATTTCAAAACAATGGATTCTGAAATATATATATGAATAATGGATTCGCCATGTTGAAAGATAAGAATTCTAAAAGTGTCTAGCTTAATTTCACCATCCAAATCTAGATCTAAACATCATAGTTCACCCAGGGAAGGTGTCTTCATTCTCGTCCCCGACAACAGTGCCAAAACGTTATCACTAGGAGTCACACTTAGACTGTTGTAAGTGCAAGCCCAGTACCCATCGGAATATAAATGGATTAAATGGTTTGATTAAGTGGATCAACAAGACTAGGAAAGAAATGGAGAGGGAAAAAAAATGTCTGCGGAGGCATTCCATTGGGCATGGAGTCACAACATCCTACAGATCAAAGAAAATCAAATTGTATATCAGACAAAGAGATATATAATTATGAGTAGAAGCATGGTGAATATGACAAAAGGAAGAACATCCATTATACATAAATCCTTTATACAATAGATAAATATTTTCTTAAACAATGAGCAATGATTTAATGGAAAAGCTACAACAGATCCTCTGTTATTCATGAATTCATCAATAAAACGCAGTTATGATCCTCAAAACCTGCAATATGTTCAAGAAAAAAGATAACAAAGAAGTGGGAAAATAAAGAAGACAATATGATAACATCTCTCATGAATCTTTAATGGCAGAAAATGTCATTTCAAACAGGCCCTCAGGCTTACAAAATAGCAACTAAAACTACTCCTTTGGCTCTCTCCTCTCTTGGTTCATGAATCCAACCCCTCTCCAAGAGATCTTTCCTCTCTTAAATATAAAATAACATCCAAATATCCTTAGGAGGTAGAATCCCATATCCTCCATTATATTATAAGCCTTGGAGATAGGTGGCAACAATAAAAGAGACAAAAATCCAACAAACTGCTAGTTTTTCAGGAATTTGTTGGAAGTCATTAATAAACTGCTAACGAACATCATATGAAAAAGATATTGTGTTCTGTTCATTTTTCCAAACATGCAAAATTTTGATGACTGTACAATCCATACAATCCATGCAATGCTGACATGGAAGGGTACAGACCCACATGTAGTAGGTGACATGGCATGGTCGTATATGTGACGTAGCATGGGATGACATGGCATGGTCATACAGGCTATCTGGCAGACATGGATGAATTAGGTTGTGACAAGTGTTATTTTATGGGAAAGTGTTATGGTGCCACGTGCCCAATCATGGGCTGCCATGTGGCACCCCTCCGGTTTGGTTGACAAGTGACAAAAATTTTGTGACTCCACAGGAGTCGAACTCGCGACCTTCGGGAAAGGGTAATGATTTGGCAGAGCCTGAGCTACCAACCCACCCATGGGTGTTTCTTACATGTATAGTTTGTTTAAAATTATTTAAATTAAAACAAATGTTATATCGGCGGACTAAATTTATGAGGGCTAGCCCCGTCCCACATCACATAAACCATACAAACTTACCACATGTCAACTCTATTACCGCAGCACGAGAATATTCATTACATATCCCTCGGTCTATGTAATGATCCCAAGCCATTCTGCCAGGATCATCACGATTTTGGGTGTCTTTTTAAAACTTTTCTGGTTGTGTCATTTCGTCAAACACTTTGTTGTTCTACTTGTTTAGATGTGATTGCTAGTTGAATGGCCTCTTGATTTTGTCCTTAGGTTTTACTGAAGTGTTATATATGTGTATTACAACTATAAACAAGAAGAGACAACCATGGAACAAACCTCAACCATATGAAATAGGATAGACAAGCCAAAACATCTCAAATATGATTTTATTCATGAAATAGAGGAACCTGCTACAATGAAGATGTTGATCTGGAATGCTCAACAGATGGCTCCAAGATAGAAGTATGAGATGCTAAAAAACAATCCCGAAAATACAAAATGAGCCTCCAAAGGCTGGATAAGATATGAATACCAATACAAAGGTAGATTTGGGTCATATGAAGTGCCAAACCCCAAACTGGAAGATCCCACGCCCTGCTCAAGTTGTCAACCCTATAATTTCGGCCCTACTGAAAAGGACCTCCAAATGATATGATAAGGATGTCAAACTATATATCGGGATGAGTGGAATTCCCTCCTGAAATCTCAAACCAAAATACCAAGGGAAACTCCTCCAAATGCTAAATCCTCCAAGTGAGTTGTGCCCTCCTAAAACTGTCAAACCCTACAATTTCGGCCCTGATGAAGGAGGCCTCCAAATGAGTCCAAACTTGACCAAATGATAGATATGGATGATAGGATCCCCCCACCCGAAGTCTCAAGCCGAAATTCTATGGATAACTCTTCCAAAATGAGTAGATACGAATCTCAAAAATGCCCTCCTCTCCAATTCGTCCCACTACTCTAGTAAATAATCTGAACCATAAAGCTCTCTCAAGAGGCACTAGAAATCATGGCTAAGGCCCTACAAGTAAAACCCAAATGCTCAAGTTTCCATGAGCCCTCTCAAACTCCTAAAATGAACCTTCCCTCAAGAATGGTGCACCCCCCTTGCTGGAAACCCCCAATGGTGCGCCCCTCTTCCTTCCTGTGTCTATGGCTAGTGTAGAACCCTCCTACACTGATGTAGAACCAAACTAGAATGGTGTGGGAGTGTATTTCATCTCCGAGACCAATATTTGGACAAGCTAGGTGGAATATTTCACCACCGAATCAACCTCTAGGGTTTGTTAAGTCAAAACCCTCAAACCCCCAAGAGATGGGCCCTCTAGCTAGAAGCTAGAAATCCAAAAGATAAACATACATAAATGAATGAGAAGAGCTCCTTGCCTTTCCTTTATACTTTTTTCTCTCCTTGTCCCTCCAAGGTGACTTTCATTTTATTAATATTTAATTAATTAATTAAATCACTTTAATTAATTAATTAACATTTTTACCTCTGAAAAAGACCTTATCTGTCCTTGTAGCTTCCCTGGCCACTGAAAAACACTTCTCACCATCCCATCCTGTACTGTTTCTTCTCCCAAATCCAATGAGTTATTACACTGAGAGGTTCCTCCATGTAATGTGCCCAAAATGACCTCTTTAGTGAATTCAATTGACTTATAGCTCAAAATAGTCAAAATCATGGAAATCGTTGGAATGCAATGGAACCAAAGCCAACATGTGTAGAATGGATCATAATGATGGAATATGATGAGCAATGCAATACGGACCCCACAATGCATATAAATAACCCGTGTACTCTCTATAACATCCTTCTGGCTACTTTGGTCATCATAAACCTCTGCACTGTGATGTTGTCCCAAAGTGGGGACATTATAGTCCTCCCTGCTAGAAAATTTATTGTCCTCAAGCAATAGCCGAATCTCGTCAAATAAAATACCAG
>JASDQU010216657.1:0-14930 GCA_032191745.1 Picea mariana | reverse complement strand
TCATTTCGATTGCAGAATCTTGAAGGGTAGCTTGAAACCTACCCGGTGAATGGCCAAGCCCTGAAGAGATACTTTGCTTGATAACTACCCTTGTATATTATGTAAATATTTTATTTTTGTTTGTGTTTTCATTTGCTTTTTGTTTTTTATTTTGATTTGAATTTATCAGTTTGTGTTTTTGAAAAATACACATACCTGTACACTGAGCCATTCAGACAAAGACGATAGAAAATTCCTTCGCTGAAATAACTTCTGAAAAATTTGTACAAACATCAATGGTATATTTATGAAATTTATCTGTGTTGGAAAAAGTCTGTTGTTTGAAAGAAGTTGATTGATTTCGATCTCTGAGTAAAGTTCATCATGATCATCTATTATCTTTTTACGCTATCCCTATTCCATAAAGGAATGACTCAGAGGATGTCTCCCTGTCTTAGGAAGTTGTTTTGTAAATAGAACATCTCTGGATCTAAATAAAGTACAGTTCTAAAAAATTCTGATGAGGTCTAAAAAAAATATATGTTAAGATATCAAGATTTTCAGCGTCACCCCGCTCAGCTATATATCTATAAAAAAACAAAATAAAATTATTAAGAAGAGCTGTGGGAAGTGCTTGTAAACTCACCAGGATGCTAAATAGGTCTGCTGGCAGCGGGTAAATGCATTCATGATGCCAAGACAACTTCGTCGGGGTACTGAACAGGCCTGCTGGTAACGAAGCAATGTCGGGTGTATGAAAATTTGCGATAAAAGGAACCTCTTTAATATCCTTTATTCTGATCCAGAACTTCTTAACAGGATACAGATGTCATAGTGGGTTGAATGGCAACCCTGTCGAGGCTATGGATGCCTGCTGGTAGCAGTGGCTATGCCAACAATATTAAAGATTTTATCTTTAAAATCATGACTTGCTGATCTTAAGATTGTTATCAGTTTTCATCTTTTGAAACACAGCTGGAATGATTGATTAATGATGATGTTTGTACGATTTTCTGGTTGTTAATTTTGAATTGGAATTATCTTTGCTGTCCTAACCTGAATTTGTTCCTTTTGACATAGATAACTACTTCTACCAGTGTGTTTCCATTGTTGGTAGCCAATTAACTTTTTCTAGTGTCTTATAAACTGCCTACCCCAATGTTTTTGCAAACATCAATTTTTCGTCGCAATTTTCTAATAAATGACATTTTCATTTTTGAGACATTTGCACATTTGCCTTCGTTTTGTTTTCACGACTGTAAGCATGAAAACTTCACATTTCAAAGTCGCATTCAAGCCATTATTTGAACTGTCAATATCTCTTTGTCGATATGCCTATTGCACTTACCTTTTATTTATCATTATACAACTGACAAGATCCTTTGATCGGTACTCATACTTCGATTGATTGTGTAATTTGGTTTTATTGAGTTTGTAAGGCATTTAACATTTGGACTTGCATTTTATTCGACCTACCTGACCATTGATTTTATGAAAGTGCATAGGGGTTATGATTATTTTTTTTATATATATGTCTTTTGATATAATCCTTATGTTAATGTTTTCATAACTATTGGCTTATCGGTTATATGAATTGGCACATTGTTTAAATGATTGATATGAGATGTTACAATACATTGGCGCATAGTTGATTTTGGTTTTAATTTATATGTCGGATGTTTAAAACTATGGCATAACGTTTGCACACATTGGTATATACATTTGATTTCATTGGTTGGTAAAATGACATGATTGTTGAACTACTAATGGGTTGAAAAGCTATGAAAGCCGACGGTTGTACCTTGGCAATAATTGTGATGCATGGCAAAGATAAACTCCACCACCTTCACACACTGGCATTTATGCCTATCCCTTATTCCCGTTCACTTCTGTTAGCTCGGGCAGCTCTGCTCCTATGTATGTTATGATCCAAACCCTCAGCTTACCATGTTCTCGGCTCCTTGGCACCAGTCGTACGAATTGAGCCAAATGGCAACCAAGCCTTGTTAATGTTTGACAATGCTCGCAAAGACTTGGAGGATGACGGATGGCTTACCTTCGTGAAACAATTTGAGGGTTTTAATCTAGCTGTAGCATGACAGTTTGCCATAACTTTCGATGGCTGTAAGAGCCAAGGTGGGTGACATACAGTTAGAAATCGATGAGAAATTTATCAGTTCTGCTACAGGGTTACCTGTTACAGGCCAGCGTTGGTTCAAAAATTGTAAGGTCGAGGAGGTCCCATGGACAGAGGTATGCCCATCTCTGCACTTAAACCACGATGGCAAGATACTTTGATGGTAATCAAACAGTTCGTGACCTGTGAAGGTCGATATGGACTTGTGTTTCTCTACCACCTTGGTTTGCTAATGAATTTTATAGGATACTCGTTGAATATGCCCTTTTACTTTCATCGTAGCCTATATAAAATGTCAAAAAGGTTTAAAAGGCAGAAGGCTGATAGTAGCCTATTCCATCATGGGCTTATTAAGCTTATCATCGTTTATCACTTGAGTTTGCACGATGATAGCTGGAGAGCTTTCATCGCTCGTAATGGTTTCGATGACACAGACCCCGTCTAAGATGACAAACCTATGGTGACTGAAGCCAAGGCCGAGCCACCTGTGCCCTTCCATATCCTATTTCCCTCTCCTAAGATTTCGATCGAACCTGAGGTTGACTCACCCGATGCTATAACTGAAAATGCTGAGATTATTAAAAGGCCCACGAGCAAAAAGCCGAAGGCAAACCCTACTGCTAATGCCAAGGGTAAAAAGAACACTAGGATCATTTCAAGGATGACCAGGAACAAACCTAAACCCTCTGCTGAGTCAAAGCCTATCGCACTAAGTGAGGATTTCGACTCTGACATAGAACGTTTTTTAGTCGATGAGTATCCTTACTCGCAGGGTTTATGCCCCGAACCACCTTACGATTTTGTGACAAATCTTCCCCCTTGCCTAAGGGATAACCCTGGCTACCCTGGTATTAAGTTGCCTAACAAAACCCTCAACCACATGTCCAAACCCTCGCCTGCTCTTTCAAAACCCACACAGTCTCCTTATGACCAATGCGATTCATTGTTGGAACGATATTACATTGATGTTCCCCTACTCCAATCGAAAATTCAATCATTGGAAGATCAAATTGCAGTATTGACCAATCAAAGAGCCAAGCTCCAAGCAAATGATAAGAAGCAGAAGACAACAGGCTCCATCCTTTTCAAGAATGTTGAATCGGCCACAGCCATTATCAACTCTAAATTGGCATGATCAAGCCGTCTCGTCGCTGTACAGGTATGATTTTGATATCGTTTAAGTTTTGTGAATAAACAATATTAATATAATGGGTCAAATTTGGTTCTTGAATAGCTCTGTTATATTTCGAAATGGCTCTGTTATAACGACATTCATCCTGTATACATTTCGACTTGCTAAAATTAAATGGAATTTCGATTTAGATTCATGAGTTAATCATTCCCAGTTTAGCCTTTGTTAGATTTTTATCAGATTTGAATGGTTTTCGTTTTGATTTGATTTGATGGTGTGTCTGATTGAGTTAATGAAATGGATGTTTTGCTTTCAATTGAATTGGTTTGGTATCTACTCTGAACAGTAAGTTTTTCATGCTCAAATTAAAATACGATCATATTGGATTTGATTTCGTTATGGTTCAGATGCTCTGATTGGTAAATGATTTCAATGAATTTGGTTGTTACGATATGTTGTGTCACATAATTTTCCAAATCAGGAATACCACTCTGTTTAATTTAATTTGGAAAGAATGAATCTGTTTTTGTAAAAACAAGGTTCTCGTTTAATCCTGTGCAAGTGCACCCGAACCATGGAATGGATTTGATTCATGATACCTATGCTAAACCCCAGCCGATTGATTCATTTGATTGGATTGTTGTTAGTTCGATCATTTCCATGAGTTAGATTTGTATCATAAATGAATGCTCTGTTTGATTTTTTTTTGTAAAAACAAATTGATCAACGTTCGCTATTTTTTCTGCCAAATCCGATTATAATTCATTGTCAAATGAACGATTTTGATAAAAGTCGATCCTATTTTCCCAATTTGCAATAACAAATTATGAATTATGTTGCTAATCAATCGATCCTGTTACGATTTTATTTGAATTGATTTTCGTGCCAGTTTGAATTGATCTATTCGTGGCATGAATCGTTTACTATGTCGACATAGTTATAATGATTTGAAAATGATCTTGTCGAATTCATACTTCCTGTTGACAAGGTAGAGTAATAGTTGCTCATGATTTGTTTTGATTATGTTTTGATTTTGATTTGTTATGAAACGATTGCATTGTTGTTCCACATAATTTTGTCACCCGACTTTGAGGTAACAAACAAAACAGAGTATGCCTATCTCTGTAGTAATCCAATTGATTTGGATCCTGTTTGATTTCGAATAGCATAACAAACTCAAATTAAATGATTCGTTTTCAAATGGCTATTGGATATTAATTAAACTGAAATCTTTAAAAGATTTTTAATCGATTTTAATGTTGATTCTGTGCCTTATTTAGACCAGCTACAGAATCAGATGATTCTGTAGCTAGTCTATAGAATTAGATTTTTATTATTTTATTAATAAAAGACCCTACAAACTTGTCTATTTTTTACCCTTTTCAGGTGAATTTGAATTGCATGGGACTTGATGGACAGTCTAGGGGATATTTGGAAGTTTTTTTTTTATTTTAGTTTCCTAGTTTAGTCAACTTTGGGATATCTTCCCAGATTTATGTAAACAGTTTTGATAATTTCCACAGGGAGGTTTTACCCTATGGAAAACTTATAAATACTTATTATTTTTGTAATAAGGATCATCCTTGCTTGTGGGAGAACCAGGATTATGGATATCTAATACAGACTAAGACAGAAGTTGATGTTCTGCTACAACTTTCGCTTTCATAATATCAATCTTTTGTTTCATGTTTATGTTTATCAATTTGCATTAGATTAGCGACTACTTTAGCTATCATAGTCTTTTGCAGAATGATATGTATTAATTAATGTTTCATCCATATCTGATTTCTTCCATTACTTAAAAATACAACAATTATTTGATTCAGTTTATGAATGACAGATTTCTCTTCTTCATCAATTGAATTATTTTGTATAAGCCTTTGCATACAGGTTTACCTAATTGTGGAGATTTATAAATCATATGATTGTTGTGATTTTTATGTCTTGTTTGTCCTGTAAATAAACTTAAAGAGCATTGCAGCTATCGTTTATGAGAAGCTTCTGGATTATTCGGTGCAGGTTTCCTCCCTCTGATCTGCTAGCACAATCATCATACACAGGGCAAATCTGGACCGTTTCTCCAGGTTAGTTTGTGATTTATTTTCATTAATTTGTTCAGTATAATTCAAGTAGTTTGATTAGATATATTTGTAGTTTAAATTAGTGATTTAGTTTAGTTAGTTTTCTGTTTTATTTCTGCTCATAAAATATAAAATCAACAAAAACATCTTCCTCTGTCTTAGGGTAGAATATTAATGAGTTTTTTCAAGTTTTAATTAAATCTGTAAATTGTGGATATTGTACATTTTGTGAATAAGTTATATTGCAGTTAGTAGTTAAATAGTTAATTAGTTAGAGTTAGTATAGTAGTAATTAGTAGATTGTATATATAGAATAGTTAGATTAGTTTAGTTTGTTTTAATAATTAGTTTTAGTTTAGTTTGTTTTATTTAGTTTTAGTTAGATTAGTTAGTTTAGATTAGTTTTCTTTTGTTTTCTTAGGACCTTAGATCGGCTAACGAAGCCGCTAAACCCATCAGGGTGGTTCATCCCAAACAACTTGGGTTATTAGACAACTCTGGACCGGTTCCACTCTCTCAGTTGACGGACGGTCGATTTCGCCCATCAACAAGGTCCAACCATTATCCTTCATTAAATTTGGCCTTCATATAGATGAAAAACTACATCTCCTCCACTTAGGGGTTGAATGCATGATCTCAGGGTCAAATTTGTAAAAGATCTACAACAAAAAACAAAATATGGGAGGTTTGAATCAACTCCCAAATTTGTCTCAACCAACCTTTGACCTTTGGAAAACATTTAATGATTTCAACATTTACATGAAACTGACATTGATCCACCCTCATTTACCATGGTTACATATTATAACTCTTTTACACGCCACATTACAACCTTTTGGTTTGACCAAAACTGAAAATTTGAAATTTTTCCAAATACACAGAAGAGCAGTGACCACAACAGATGGGTTGGGCCAGGAAACAGATAGGTCGCGCTAGAAATAGATGGGTCATGCCAGTTTCAGGGTTGTTTTTGGCCAAATTTTATGAGTCCATTTTGAATTCTTGAGACTAGGTCAAATAGCCCCACGTGTCTTCTTTCCAACGAGCCATCAAACTCAAAAAAATACCCATGGGAAGGACTCCAAAAGCTTAATTTTCCAACCTTACTTAGAAGGGTCGCACTGCACAAAAGGGTCACACAGAAGGGTCACACTGCACAGAAGGGTCGCACTACTCCCAAATGAAAAACAAACCCTCTTTTTTTTTTTACAGATTTTTCTCCTTTTGAGTTTGTAGGATAGTGGCAAGGAGATCTTGAGATATCTAAGAGTGCAAATGATTTAAAAAATAACCCATCTTACCCTTGAGCACCTTATCATGAAATCATTTTGAACCTAATCAGAAAAATTCCCAACTTGATGACTAGAGAACATATGACTATATTATAGGACCCTAACACCTACCTTAATGTCCCTTCAAGAAATATTTCTCTATTGCATTGTATGACCTCGTAGTATCTACTGCAAATTCTGTGATAAATCCTACAACAATGTCATCTAATGAGAAATCTATTGCACGCGTAAATTTATTTTCAACTTGTTGTAACTGCGCGATATCCATAGGATTCCATTCTAGCTGTTTAATTCAATTTGTAGGGTGGTTGTCTTTCAACCTCAATATCCACTCATGAAACACATGTGGGAAATCACAGAAAAATACTTCATGCAAGTCTTGAATACGTACTTCTCTGAATATTTGCATGGTGTTAACTTTGAGTTTTTTTTATCTTTCTACGAAAATTCCAACTCCTTTGTTTTCAACTAGCTCTTGATCTCTACCTTCGTTGGGTTCCATGATCTCAACATCCCTTTTATATTCTCATTATGTTAACATTTTTTCGCCAGATCTGACATTCTTTTTATGCTTTATCAATAGATCTCATTCACTCAATCCCATTCTGTTCCAACCACCAATAGAACCATTTGTTGGTTATTAATTTTATCTAATATGATCTTACTTTAATGTCATAAGTTGACCCAGGTTCAGATATGAACAAGATTCCATCAAAATCCCTCTAAAACTATCGCCCCCCTGTTACACATCAAAATTCCTCACTTCGATAATGTCACATTCTCATTGTCACAAGTGAGGCAAGTGTCGCACTTTTTTCACAAGTGTCATAAATGTCACATTTTCATTTTGCATATGTCGCATTGCGAATGACACCATGGAAACACTTGATACATCCTCTAGAACATGTTGGAAGGGGAAACCACATCATTTGACAAACTAAGAAAAATGTTTTGACTTGAGAAATGGTCATCTTAACAAACGTTTGGAATATCAGCACTCCCATGCTCATATGTAGGGAGCGCTAGCGCTTCCTTTCCATATAGAAGGAAATGTTGCAGTGTTATGTTGCTAGTTTTGAGGGAGAACCAATTGGTTGAGAGAATCATGGGAAGAAATCCCCCTTATCTCTAACGACAGCTAGAGATGATTCGAGTTGGTTTGGATCGAATCCAAGATTTAGGTTGCATCTAAGGGAGATGTCACAACTAATGGAGTCATATCCTAAACTTATTCCAAATATAAATAAGGTGGTTGAGCCTCTCAAAGCCTATAAAAGGAGGCATTCTCATGGTGAAGAAGGGGATAATAATCAACAAAAAATATTGTCATTTTGATTGTGGATATTTCGAGCAAGGGGTTGGACAAAGAGGACTCAGAGAGGTTGTTGGAACTTCATCTACAGATTGTAAGTTCCTTGTAAGGTTCTCATTAATATATGCTTGGACTATTTCCTACAAGTTTGTGTATGGTTGCATATACTTGTCTATTATTGGTAAATCTAGTTTAAACTAATCTTGGTAGAGTAGGAAGTCTGTATTTTCTTCGTTGTCTATTGGATTGTAGATATCATTAAGGAGCTTGGAGATCAAGTTCATCCTGGATTAAGTGAGGACAAACTTAAGAAAAAAGTACATCATAATTTATTCCTCTTTTTCCTTTGACTAGTTTAACTACATTTAAAGGAATGTGTTCGCATAGGGGCAGACCCAGGGTTCACTCCAACAGTGCACCAACAAACCTTAACTACTGGCCCTTTCGAAAACACCTGCAAAGAAGATGAAGTCTCACCCGAAGTAGCAATAGGGGGGTTTTAGGACACATGTGTCTACAACCAGAGGAAAAGCAAAGTGGATCTAGAAGAATAATGCAGTTAACCTATCAGTGCTTAACAATATTATGCTTACTTCGTGAAGTTATATCTCTGATCTAACATACATGCAATAACACTATAAAAGATGGCCAATAACGCAACATCAAGAAAAAAGGACACAAGATATACGTGGTTCACCCTCTCCCTAGGGCTACGTCCACAGAACTACACTTCTTGATATATTAGATGAAAGCATACAGTTCTATCTAGGCACTTAGCTTGCAAATATCTCTCTCTTTCTCTCTCTTTATCTCTTTCTCTCTCTTTCTCTCTTTCTCTCTCTTTTCTCTCTTTCTCTCCCCTCCCTGTGCACCCAGTTGTAGGGTTGATCTTCGCAAGCAGCTAAAGATCCAGAATAAAATAATTCTCCTACAACACAATACTTTTCTCACATCACAACAATAATCACAATTCATTAAATGACCTTCCCGACTCTTTTTGACCTTTATTTATTCATTACAATGACTCTTTAACAACCTTAGACTGAATCGTAAGTGTCAAAACCCTAAATGTTAAAACCCTAGGTGTCGAAACCCTAGGTCCCATATGACCCACATCTTAAGGGCTTTGCCAGCCTGTTCTTGCTTCTTTCCCATGAGGCTCTCCAAAGCATTCCTTGGTGTATTTTTCCACTTGTTGAGTTGTCCAAGATCCACATTATTTGATGATTTGTCTTCCTTGATCTTCTTGTTCAATGGCTTGCTTTCCTTTTCTTTGCTCCTTATTTTATGCTTCTTTGACCACTTCGACCCATCCTATGTTTGTGTTCCTTCTGCACTCTTCGTACTTTATCTTTCCTCTTCCTTCGCCTTTGCTTTATTCCTTAATCCATAACCAAGGGCCAACATAATGCTAGTTTCCAATGTTAGCATCTTTATGTATTGGTAGTAGGGGTCTAAAATCCAAGAGGATATTCACCTGTCCATAGGGGAATTTTCCTACAACAGAAATTGTAGACTCCACTGGGGATCGAAGATTTAAATTTTGGTTTCTTTCCTTGGTTTTGTCTTATATTTTTTCTCATATTTAGACACTGTTTTTTGTATTTTCTCTTCTATACATCTGTTGTCATTATTGAAGTTGTCTCACAAAGACTGTTGATCAAACTTTCTAAGTTTTTCATTTTCTGGGTTGTTCTCATTCTTTCTTAGAAACCCGTGCCCTCTCCAGTTACACCAAGGGCATTGATTTCCTGATCGACACTCCCCTATAGTGTGTTAAGGAGCATTGTATCACTCTAGTGTTGTTATAGACATAACGTCGATTTTTCCTCATCTTGAAAAATTGCTAACTGCCTTTGTACTCAGTGTGATCTTTGGGTATTTCCTTTTAACTCAAAAATTGTTTTATCAGTTTATGTCTTCTGTCAGACCTGCAACTTGCTTCTTTTAAAACATTTTGATATTGATTTGATTTTATTGTATTTCCTTGTCGTGCAATCACCCTTTTTTCTTCAGATTTTGGGTTCATTTTGATACGTTTTCGTTCATTTGATCGATTAAATATTGTTGCAAAGAAACTCAGGGATCTCTTTGCTATTTTAATTGATCTTTTATTTTCATATATTTCTAGAAATATTATTAAGTGTGTTTCGTTGTTTTAGGTGTTCTTTTTTGGAAACTTTGGTTTGTTTTTGTCTTTTATTGACTGTTATGAGAGTGCCTTTTGTTTGTGTGATTCTTGTTTCCCATTGTCTAAAGTTGCAATAGTGAAATTATTTTTATTATTGACATAAGAAGCACTAAACCAAATCAATTCACATTGATAATCAAACGAAAGGATACTTTTTAAGATTGCTTTTTGGATACCGGAAAAGATTTGTTTATAATTTAGCACTTAAATGGATCCTTTTCGAAAATAAATTGCATGAAAGTTTTGCATTCTTGTGTTTGGTAGTGAAAGAAAGAAAACTCTTATCCTTCTCGTAAATAGAAGTTCATCAAAAGAAAATTTTTCTTATCATTCTTTTACTTCTTTTGGATTCGAGTTGCAACATCATTAGTTTCACTCTCATTCAACTCTGTGTAAAGAACAACTACTAAAATCAATGCTAATTAAAAATCGATCTAGAAACTTTTTTTTTTAGATTATTTACACCAACATTAGACTAGGACTAGCACTTTAGATTAGGCTATGAGAATAAATCTCCAAATAATTCAAGAAAAACTTAGCATCTTATGATAGGGAGAGTAAATCTAATTTTTGTATAAGAATAGCTGGGACCCCCCTCTCACACATGGGTTACGCACGAGGTCGTGTTCGGAAGAGAAACAAAGATTATCCCTCTGAGGCTTAACCGTTCGTAGCAGTAAGATCGTATTTTGGGGGTTCTTCTTGAGGTCCAATTGTCTTCATTTGGTCTCAGTGCTTTGTGAATTATGAATTCGTTCGGGGTCCTCTGGAGTTCTACTGGTCCACTTGTCCTCAGTTCTCTTGAAGGATTTTAGACTTGTTATCCTGCCCATATGTTCGGACTGGACTATCGATTGTACCTGCCCAGAGGTTGATTGTGAGTTAGTTTCCTTAGTAGCCATAATATTTAGGGTCCTCACACAAGGTGATGGTGAAGGGAAGTCTTCGATGTACCTAGAACAGACGTTGGTCAAACTCACTCGGGCTCCTTGGAGGGTAAATCCACGATTATTGTGTGGAATGTTGCACCAAGGTGTAAGTCTGTTAAGCAGGTCACCAACGTAATTGATCCACCCTCTCATATCCTATACCCTTCTCAATTTGATGACACGATGTTGGATTTCGTCACCAACTAGTACGGTCATTGAGAGAAGTTGTTTTCTTGTTGGTTCTTCTATATTTTTAGCAAGTGTTGTTTATTTACTTAATTGTTTTTAAATATTGATATTGTATATGATAAAGGTCTTCGTAGATCATGTAGGATGCAAGGGATGCCTCTGGAAGGATACATACACTTACCTCCTAATTCAACTGAATATTTTTACCGTGAAGAGGTAGAAAATCATTTGGATGCTAGGAGTACTGCTACTCCTTTGTTAGAAAATCCCAAAATCTCCTTGGTTACGACTGATGATCCCATTCCTCCTATTAACCATGTGTCACAAGTTCCTATCGAACCACTCCTTCTTCGATTTGACTCATTAGGTAACATCATAGAATAAGAGTGTCCTCATCTATCGTTGAGGCCATACATTGAGACACAGATGGAAAACATAGAACAAGATTATAATGATGAGTACATGACCCATGTTCGGTCTGCTGACATGGTGAATCCACAAAACACACCTATTTGTTCCATATAGAGAACTCCATTGAGACGTGACCTTTATGAAAAATTAAATTTTAGTCGACCACCTCTTGACCCTCTTACCTCTATTGGTGTTGAGGCAAGACCGTCCAGTCAGACTATTGATTGTCCTATCGAATAAGTAGTCAATCATGTTGTCATGTCAGTACAAGTCTAAAGTAACGTCAAAGTCGTAATTCCTAGTCATACACATGATATTTTGACAGTTATTCCTACTACACCATCTCTTCAACCTACAACTCCTTATGTTCCATAGAATCATATTGGAACACCTATACATCATAGAATGCATAACCCTTCCATACACACACACTCAACTGTGGGAAAAATCTCGACTGGGGGGGACCATCATCTAGTGGGCCTGTCCCACCTAGGGGACAACCACCCTTACACATACCCACTGGGAGGAAACCCCATTTTATTGGTCAAACCCCAGTTGTCACTCATGCTGTGGTGGGGGGAAAACCTTCTTTTTTCTGGAAACCCTTCACAATCCTGGGGACCACCCCAAGGAGGTACGTTTCTTTAACCTTATCAAGGAGGGACATCATACTCCAACCCACAAGGAGGAGCACCAAATCCTATTCCTTCTAGATTATATTATGGACAACCTTTTTCAGGTGTCCCTAATCCCACTTGGGGTCCTCAAGGACAACAATCTTATCCTCCCCAAGGGTCAACTGTATACCCTCCACAAGGACAAACTGTCTACCCCTCTTAAGGGAAAACTATTTATCCACCACAACCTAAGAAAACGAACTATCCTCCCATGGGATATAATGTTTATCCTCCCTAGAACCAACCGGGTTTCCCTCCTTTCATGAATGTTCCTCAACAACAACCGAATCTTGCCTATACTGGCAAAAAACAACCGTATTCAGGAGGGCCTAGTGGTTACAATTATCCACCTCAAATAGTTTATGGCCCTACTAGTGTCCATATGATGCACACGTATCATCCTCAAGTTAATATACAACTACCATTCCTAGCCACGCTGGATCTACCATATTTATTTCGGTTGAAAAATGGTCCCATACTACATTTTCCTTTTTGGCCAATAATTCCTACTAAATTACCTTCTGACATCCCCAAATTTGACGGTAAACCTGGAGAAGACCTAAAAAACCATGTTATGATGTTTCATCTATGGTGTTCATCAAAATCATTGATGGATGATTCTATATGATTGCATCTCTTCCATCACACACTCACGGGCTCAACATACAAATGGTACATTGAACTCCAACATGGTACTTTTCAAGATTTCAACTCCCTGGCTATGTATTTTCTCACGCATTTTCAATTAGCCATTCATTACGAGACTGGTATATAAATCTTGACTTCACTTCGTCAAATGAACTTTGTACATATCTCTGATCACATTCATGAGTGGAGACAATGATGAAGGTTGATCAAAGCGACCATTCCTGGCCAATTGTTGGTGGAATGGTTTACTAAATCTCTCTTTACCTCCAATTTCTTGTGATGTCACCATGGGTGGTGTTGTCACTGAGGAGGAATCAATTTCTCTCACTTAGTACTTGGATTTGGTTTATTCCCAATCCGACACGTTCTATGAGTTGATATCGAATGCTCCATGCACGTCCACCAATCCATACAAACCACCTTCCATGGCTCATGCAGATGGAATTATCGGTGACATCAAAACCCAATATTCATCATAGTCGGTCGGCTCGGCTAATTGCTATGTTACTATACCTATTTTCGGTTTGACCTCACTCTCCTCTACCTCCCCCCCCTCGACTCAAATATCTGAGGTGAATGCAGTTCAATCTTCCTATTCAAAACAATCCGGGGGAAATAAGAAAACAAAAAATAAACCCAAAAAGAACAATAATAATAATGAAAATCCAAAAACACCAACTCAACCACCTTCTACAGAGAAACAACCACAGCGAAAACCAAAATTTATGTGTCTCATTTGTGGTGATGATCATTACGCCTAAGACTGTCCTCATCACATTGAAGTTGCAAAAATTTTCAAAGGGAATTCCCAACCAGTTGTGTTGACATAACCTTTCCCTCAGCAGCAGTCCATGGTTGTGCAAGCCCCTACTCCTCTGGGGTAGGGGGAAATCCCATTCATCCTCCTAGTGATGAATCCTCTTCGAGTGCCCATATTTATATGTTTAATGGGATTGATTTAACCACTCGCACTACAACCTATGACACACCGACTAAACCTGATAAATAGAAGGTCACTAACGGTAATACATTGGACCCACCTACCTCTACCATTACTCCTCAATATGGATGAATTCAAATTGAGAAACCTAATTTCGACTCTATTTTATGCCCTCCCAAGAGCACTATTCAAAAATCAAGTTTTAATCCTAGTTCATGTGTCGCCCAAAACTACAACATCGTTGAATATTTCTCTCAAGGAATGTGTGCTATGTCTTCTCTCGAAGTTATACAACATTTTCTAAGTCAACGTATAACGCTCTTGGCCGCCATTAGAGTGATCGATCCTGAGTCGTCAAATAATATCACGTTTAACCTTGATAATTTCTGTAAGATTTAAACCTGTGAAGTAAAGCAATGCATATAGATTCTTAAGCAAGACATAAATTAATCAATGGCTCATACACAGAATACACAAAGATTTTATATCGGAAACCCTCAACTGGGAAAACCTTTATTCTATTAATTATATCGAATTTCACCATTCACCATACAATATATACAATGTTTTTAGGTATTCTGTAGATACCAAAATCCCTAATCCCTTAATCCGAGATTAATTTACAAATCCGCTAAAAATAGCAAAAAACTGCCCCCAAAAAAAAAATTCAGGGTGCTGCCCCAAACGCTGTATGTAACCGCGGGGGGGGCATACCTACCCCCCCCTGGGACCCCCCTAGGAAAGCGCCCGGTACACATGGCAGAGCTCTAGTGGTAGGGATTGTCAAACACAATTGTCGTATCTGACACGCCCACACACACACCCATGCAAAGAATATAACACATACCCAACATTCTCCCACTTGTTGTTTTCTTTGCATCCAGGGGTCCAGGGGATTATATAGTCAACAATCAAGGGTAGCAATGCCCATTTTTTCTCTACACCAGGAGAAATTTTCTGTGCTCATAGACTTTGTTAATGAATCTGCAACATTCTTCAAAGTGTCAACCTT
>JASDQU010216656.1:0-18202 GCA_032191745.1 Picea mariana | reverse complement strand
TTTCACTCCTTGAATCCTCCCCAAAAAGAGGTTATAGAAAGAATGGTAGACTTTATTCAATTCTGGTCTGTTCAGAAGACCCAACTTGTAAAGCATTCCCCGCGCTCAATAGTTAACATATGATTCTGGAACTCATACACAAGAAACTACAGTTCGTACTCTTTCCAATGGAAATGGTCCCACTTCATTTTGAGTCTGTATGAAAAAGTTATGACTGTTTTACCCAGAACACTTGTTTATTGACTAGTTTCAGGATTGGTCACAAACCCTATATTCCACAGAGTGTATCTCCATAATTATAGAGAATAAAGAGATTAACGTTTTACCAGAGGTACCTTGATATGTCTTCTCAATACAATAGAAATTTCACCATCTGAATCATTCTACAAACAAAGTTATAGCAAAAATGGTAAGATGACCTGAAAATAACATACCTTAGAACACATCACCAAAAGACTTCATCCTCCCTTGAAATCTGGCCTTCTTTTACTTCTTCTTTCCTCTGAAATTCGACTTGTATCAAATGAATGTATAATGATATTTAGTTATACCATTTATGTCACTTCCTTTTAATATTAGGGCTGACCTGACACTTTCTTATTTTGTAATTATTTTCTTTAATTATTTTCAGGACCTACATGTACTTCCTTTTTCAATTCTCTTTGTCATCTTCAAAAAATCATTTCTCCTCAACCATGAGGATCCATGTGATGTGCCACATACCACCAGAAACAGCATGATGTATATTATCCATTCATGGGTGTTGTATATGCATGTGCATTTTCCTTCATGTCCAAATACCTTTATCAATCTTGCGATCCAAAACCCATGACTAGGGTTGACATCAATGACAACAATCAATCTTCCAACACCTGTGTCCTCAAATGGTTGGACATATCCCTCTTCCGATGTATCAATGTCCATGCCCGCTAGTGTTGTATGCTAGATTTACTCCACAACGAGTCTGGGGCTTGTTGGTGTTTTATCAGGTGACACGATTTCGTCCACATTGATGACTTTTGGAGGCTGTGATGGTTGTTGTTCGTTTCCTTGTCGCTACGATGGTTCTTTAGAATTGTTTTGAGCTTGTCTAGCAGTATGAATCGGTTCTCCCTGTTTGGGTGGTGACATGGTGGTAAATTTATCATTCTTCGAGATTAGTTGTCTTTGCAACCTTAACTCTTTTCTTTGTATGTGCTATCAATCTGTGCCTTTCTTGATTTCACGATAGCCTTTCCGCTCCCGCATGATTTCTTTGTATCAGGGTTATGTGAAGATTGTCAGTTATGTTATCATGATTTTGTTTTAATTGAACATTCGATTCCCATGTAATTTCCATTAATTTCCCTTTCCATTGTCAGTTGGCGCGATTAATGCGATGTCCTGTCAATAGTTTCTTGAATTTAATTCTAATAGATGTCATCAATTGATGCTTCTTTTGCCATATCCTCCCTTCCCATTGTTTTTTCTTTGTAATGACCATTGGCCTTGTCTCCGTTGGGCTAGCATTGTTGAGTGTGCCTGCTCATTTTCTTTTCAATGCACTATACCTTTGTTGTTGTCTTTTGAACTCCAACACAACTCGACATTTTTTTAGTTTTTTTTGTAAGTGTTAAGGGGTCTACTGTAGCTATACAACTTCAGTTGGCTCCCATTGATCATCCCTCTGAGTTCTGTTCCTGCTAAAATCCTTCAATTGTATAGCTCCCCCATCTATGATAGTTTTCACTTCATATGGTCCTAACCAGTGCATTTTGAGTTTTCCTGTATGTTGAAAGGATTTACTGTTATACATCAACGCTAAGTCTCCTTCCTTAAACTTTTTCTTCTTGATATGTATGTCATGCCAAGATTTGTCCCTTCCTTTTTGGACTTCTGGGTGGAACCCTACTGGAATCATATCTTCCTCCATGATCATTAGTTGATTTATCCTATCTTGTACTGCGCCTCATTTTTTCATGTTCGTAATCGTTGTTATGCGCAGACTGGGTACCAAAAATTCTAGTGGCACTACTACTTATTGTTCATATACCAATCTGAATGATGTTTTTCCTGTCAACTTCTTTCATGTGGTCCTATATTTCCACAATACTAATGGTATATTTATCTCCTAATCATCCCTATTAACGTTACAGATATTTGTCAGTGCATTTTCAAGGATCTTGTTAAAGGATTCTAGTGTTCCATTTTCTTGGGGATGATATGGTGTACTCTTTTGATGATGAACTTCAAATTTCTCAGTCATAGCCTTAATAGCATTGTTAATGAAGTGAGTGCCTTGGTCACTCATCAAAATCCTGGGGAAACCAAATCTAGTTATCACTTGTTCGAACAGGAAGTGTGATGTCATTTATGCGTTGAAATCTTTGACTGGTGTTGCTTCCACCAATCTTGTCAGGTATTTCGTCGTGGCGATAATGTACCTCACTCCTATCCTTTTTGTTGGTGGGTTAATTGGTCCCACAAAGTCTATTTCCTGTTTTTTGAATACCTGCAAAGTTACCTGTGGTCGCAGGGGCATCGCGTCCCTTCTATTCGGTTTACCAACCCTTTGACATACATCACATTTCTAGAAGTACTCTTTTGAGTCTTTATGAATGGTCAGCCACCATAGTCCTACACACAATACCTTCTGTGTGGTATCTTTTCCTACATAATGTCCTCCTTCTATTCCCTCATGGGCTTCTGTAAAATACTTGGTATTTCATGTTCTAGCACACATCTTCTCAAGATTCTATCTATGCCCATTTTGTATAAGTGTCCTGCAATCCGTTGATAGTTTGTAACCCAGACTACAAGGTTTTTCTTCTACACGGTGTTATATTCTTGTGGCGTAGTCCCTATACTCAAGTACCGGATAATGTCTGTGAAGTATTCATCGGTGATCTAGACTAAAAATAAATGTGTGTCTGAAAAATTGTCCTCTAGGTTTGTAGGTTCCTCTCCATTCATGATATGTAATAGATGATTAGGTCATGCGTTCAGATTCCCTGGCTTGACTATTACCTCAAAATCAAACTCTTGAAACAACAATAGCCATTTAAAAATTATGTCCCCCAACACTGGCTTGTTGACTAGGTATTTGAGCGCTGAATAGTCAGTGAACATCTTGAAATGTTTCTATAGTAGGTAATGTCTAGACTTTTGAAGCATTTAGACCATATCTAGGCCTTCTCTCTCTGTAGTGTTGTAGTTCTACTCTGATTTTGACATTTTTCTGCTAGGAAATGCTATAGGATGATCCAATTCTCCTGCTCGTGGCTGCACCAAAATAGCTCCAAGTGCTATGCCCGATGCATCTACATGTATGTGGAATGTCTTCTCCCTGTATGAGAATACTATTATGGGTGTGGCTACCATCTTTTCTTTCAACGTATCCATACCGTGTTGACAATCCTCATTCCACTGGAAGTTTGTGTCTTTCCTTAGCAATTTCTCCATTCGCACGGTAATCTGCGCGTACCCCTTTATCAATTTTTTGTAGTATCATGTGTGTCCCAATGTCGCTCTTAGTTGACGGACTATTTTTGGTGGTGGCAGGTTAACGATTACTGCAATATTTGCAGGATCTACTATTAAACGTTTCTTGCATACTATATGGTCCAATATTATCCCAAAAGGTGTTCCGAAGATGCACTTCTTGATGTTTAACGATATCTATCACTTCTTGCATATTTCTAACATCAGTCGCAATACCTCTACATGGTCTTTCAACAGTCTATAGACTGTCCAATCGTCCAATTATACCTCTAGAAACTGGTGGATAAATTCTTTAAATGAAACTATGATTACTCTGGAAAATATTGTTGGTGCATTCTTCAGTCCAAACGGCATGATTGTGTACTGGTAGGATCCCCATTCTATATAAAAGGTGGTCTTGTATCTATCTCCCAATGCTATCTTGATCTGTTGGTATCCTGAAAATCCATTGGTGAATGAATAAAATTCTTGTCCTCATACGTTCTCCAACACTTCATCTTTGAAAGGTGTAGGGAACGGGTCATGTAGGCACACATCATTCAACTTCCTCAAGTTGATGCATATTCTTATCCTACCTTTTTTTTCCTCTTGAACTACCACTGGGATTATCCATTATTATTCTTCCACAGTTTCTATGATTCCCCCTCTAGCATCCTATCGATCTCATATTTGACTTTTTTCTTATATATCAGATTTAATTTGTATGGTCTCTTTCTGATCGGTCTTGCCTCAGCTCTGAGTGGTATCTTCATTTCACCTAGCTCTCCTGCTATGCCCTTCATTTATGTGAATTTTGTGGGGAACAGGTTGTTGTACTCATGTAGTAAATTTGTTATGCTTTCCACTATTTTTTCATCTCAATAGTCTCCAATGGTGGCCATTTTGGGATTCTCAATTGTCCCAATGTTGACTTTCTTCACCTTGATCGACACAGTAATTACTTATGATTCTAGAGGTGGACCTTCCACTTCTCTTTATCCTTCAACTTCCTCAATCTAAATATCACGTGGATCATCTTCATCTGGTACTTCTTCCTGCACATGGTAGCATAAAAATATTTCTTTCTATGTCTATCTGTTCTGTTGTTGTTCTTCTGTTATGAGTTCAAATTCTTGTTCCTTAATGAATATCACCCCTCTTATTTGTTTAAGTGTTGCATCTATGTTGGGGTTCTCATGTTCAAATGAGAAAGTGATTTTAAAGTTCTATTGTATTACTTTCCATCTCGTAGTTCCTATGCACATTTCCTGGTCTGTATACCAGTTTGTTGGGATGCCCTCTAATGTGTGTACAAAATGATGTTGCCATTCCTCTAGGGGTATCATTTTCCACAATGCTCTGCACTTCTCCAAGTGTTCCGTTGGTGCCCCTTGTCCATCATATTTTTTTTGTTGGTTACTTCTTTGTTCTACATAAAACCTAATGCGCAGTAATTGCTTACATTGGTACCATTCCTTGATTGTTTCTTTGTGTGTGCCCCACCATCTTGCAGGTGTGACCTTGAGTGCTATATATAGTTCTAAGAGTCTCTGATTTTCTATCACTTCATATTCTTAACATGTCAAGTATGCTTCTATATCGTTTACCCCATGGAAGATAGGTGTTTCCCTTATTTCCATACCTATCCATCTTACTACGCGGTCTATTCTTATGCATCTTCTTGTGGAAACTTTGTGTAGCCTCTGTTGCTAGTTCTCTAAACTTGTATCTGAGTCTGACACACATGAGGTGATTCTCTTCCAACTGAGTATCCCATCTATAATTGGTTTTTTGTAATCCTCATCTCACACAGTTGGATGTAGGCTCTATAAACCTTTCCCCTTCTGATGGGTCTAATGGCACAATGACCATGTATTCTCCTGACTCGAAGGTCATTTTTTGTGTCTTTAAGTTGATTATGGCCTGGTTATCAAATTCCCAATCCAAGCCAAGCATTGTTGGGTAAGGTGTTGTATCGTCCACTATCTCTATTAATTCGAAGTCAGCTTTAGTGCGCACTCCATCCAGGTCTACTTTCACTCCTTTTAGTCTCCCAATTGGTAGAACTTTGTGTTGATTTTCCAGTTTCAATTGAATAGGTGAATATCCCAATGTGGGTTCTCCCATACATTTCCATGTATTTTTGGGTAATACATTGACTTCGGAGCTTATATCCAATATGATATGTCCCATGTTGAAATATCCAATTTTGGCGTTAAGCCTAAACTCCCTACCTGTTCCTCTCCTTGTGTGTAGGTGATTAATTGTTTTCTGTTCTAGATTTCCTTCTATCTCTATGCTACATATTTCTATCATATTTTGTAATATTTTGACAAAGGATGGATCATTTAGTAATATTACACATGATTGCAAAAATCCTTTGATTGTACTTACTTGTCCCAGGGGTTGCATTGCTTTGGTATGATCCAACGATGGATGCATCTCATACTCTGGTAATTCCTTACTATGTTGCGTGGTTGAATTCGATGCAATGTCAACCTTCATAAATTCTTGTTTTTCTTCCTTAAATATCTCCTTCTCATTATGCGCGTCAAACTGCTTCCTTGGTTCAACATTCTTCTTCACCCATTGGTGTTTTACTGTTAAGTACCTATACCAGATCTGCAAATATACTTCAATAAGATCAAGAATAAACCATAAACCATTCACCATAACTT
Organism: Picea mariana; assembly: GCA_032191745.1. NCBI lineage: Eukaryota > Viridiplantae > Streptophyta > Pinopsida > Pinales > Pinaceae > Picea > Picea mariana. Next base: position 12,065 of record JASDQU010216656.1, on the reverse strand, counting down.
GAACACAAGAATATAGAAAAAACCCTTGAGGTAGGGTAACACCATATATTATTCCTTAAGGAATGAATGCACTCCTCAAGCAACCTTTCTTATTACAATGACAATATTCTTCACTATGTTTCATTACATTGCTTACACTTCTTTATATATCTCTCCCTATATCCTAGGAACCTTCTAGAGATCCTTCTCACATTTATTACATTTAACTACCATAGTGGGCCTTTATTAATATAGTGGACCTAGACCACCTTACATTGAATGCCCACATTCTCATATATTAAACGACTTCCACTAATAATACATAACCACATTCTCATTGGTTACCTCCCTAGGTACCCCATATTGCCTCCCTAGGTATACTATATTCCACCCCCCTTCACAGGTTTCGTCCTCGAAACATGAGAAGAAACCATACAATATGACCGACTAAGAAATGTAGACAACTGGTACCAAGTATGACCATCCATCCATCCTAATGGAATTCAAACATGGTGTCCATATGCTACCTTTCCACCCTAATCTTGATCTACATTTTGTCAATTTTTCCATGGGATTAGTTCTCTAGTCTAATGTTTTCTTGTAGTGCTAGTAGGCCTCCATGCACCTCTTGATCAGTTTCCTTTCTCGTTCCCTGTTGGTGCATAAATGTGTTGATGCACACACCATTGCCTTGATGACTGTTGTTTCTCTATATGATGTGGATGACAATATACAACAACTGTAGGAATCAATTCTTTTTTCTTCAAATTTGCAACAGTTTGTGCCTTTGAGTCAATGATCTCCTTAGCTTCTTGATTATGTCCCTCTTGTAGTTTTTCTTCATCTCCTTTTGTAGACTGTGCTTCTGCTTCAACTTCAGACTCAACAATAAATTCTTTGCTAGCCTCCATGGGCCCATCTTTATTACTAAGAGACACATCCAACAATGTAATTTTCTTTTTCTCTTACCATAACTTCAAAAAATTCTTTTGCACATTAATATTAATGGTACCCACTGATTTCATCCAAGGATAGCCCAAAACAATATCTTCATCAACCATATTTATAGCATGAAAATCAGAATGCAACACATATATGTCCATGGTGATCTTCAAATATTTAAAAAATTGAACATTTTCACCCTCAACCAGTGTGCTATGAATATTCTTTGTAGGAACTTGCAATCTATTAACCAACTGAACATTGATTAAATTTTGCGGGCAACTAGGGTTAATAGAAACATTGACATTTTCTTTATGAATACAACCATGACCTTGTAATATAAATTTTCCACATGAAATTAAAATCTTGGTGATGTCTTTATACTTACTCTTTGTATGAGACCACTTGTCTAAAAGTAATTTTTCAAGTGCTTCCTCGGATAGTGAAATCCACTCAGAATGTTGAAATGATTGCCACCATATGAGAGCATCACCTTTGAAACCCCACTCTACAAAATATTTCCACTGCCCTTTCCATAATGACTCGTGAGATTGTATAACTTATTCAATAATAGGGCCATCATCTTTTCTACTAAAAAACATCATCCTTGGAATAAATCTTCAACAAAAAGTAGTGTGTAGAAATAACTTACTGCAGAAAATCGTGGTTTTTTTCAGAAAAACCTTGAAAAACTGTTGAATTTAAAATGTTCATAAATTTACTTCCCGGTATCCATTTCGGCTGATTTGTTTTTTGAAATTGGGTATTTTTCCAAGAGAAATTAAAATATCCATTTTTCCCCAAATTCAGCTCAGAAATTTTCAGATATGAACCTAAAGTGCGCTGCCCTTTTTTTTCTAGAAAAAATATGCAAAAACAAACATTCTCCCCTTCTTTGGCCAAGGAAACGTACTTTGATACCACTTGTTAAGTACCTATACCAAATCTTCAAATATACTTCAATAAGAAGAAGAATAAACCATAAACCATTCACCATAACATGAACACAAGAATATAGAGAAAACCCTTGAGGTAGGGTAACACCATATATTATTCCTTAAGGCAGGAATGCACTCCTCAAACTACCTTTCTTGTTACAATGAAAATATTCTTCACTCTGTGTCATTACATTGCTTACACTTCTTTATATAGCTATCCCTATCTCCTAGGAACCTTCTAGATAGCCTTCTCACATTTATTACATTTAACTACCAAAGTGGGCCTTTATTAATATAGTGGACCTAGTCCACCTTACATTAAATGCCCACATTCTCATATATTAAATGAATTCCACTAATAATACATAACCAAATTCCCATTGGGTACCTCCCTAGGTACCCCATATTAGCTCCCTAGGTATACTACATGTACTAGCTCTTGTTGTACTACGTCATTTCCTATTTTAGCTTCTCCATGTATAACTATGTTGATGTTTCTTCCTTCATCCCTTGCTTCTGCTAAAATCCATTGAACATTCTGATTGTTCTGATTCCTCTTTTCTTGGATCTTCCCTAATAACATAGGACATTCTTCTGTGTCATAATATGATGTGCGACAATACATACAAGTCATTGGTGGAAGTGGACATTCTCTTGCATAGTGTCATGTTTGTTGACCATTGTGACATACCACTAGTCCTCTACCTCTTCCAAAGCCTCCTCTTGCTCTTCCTCTGCCTCTGTAGCCATCTCTATCCCCTTGTGGCACATTATACTAAGGCGCTTGGCTATAGTGCACGGTATTGTAGTGGGGTTGCGTTGTTTTGTACTCTGTCTACACGGTTTTATATGGTTGTTGCATCGTATTATACTGTTGTTGCGCAATGTTGTATGGGGTTGGTACTTGGTTAAACTAAGGTGCGGCTTGCCTGGTCATCATTTCTGCCTGCACCCTATATGCATATGGTGTCCTCTCTCTCATCGACTCCATGGTTCTGCAGTCTTTGTCATCATGGCCTACTGACTTGAAAAAATTTCAATTCGAACTCGTTGGAACTGTCTAGTATTTCTACATCATTGGGAAGTGATATGGATCGTGGCCTAGTTTCCTACATATTTTTCACCATAGTCCTCCTGTTGGTAACGGATTCGACATTCCTGCTGCCATGTATTGAATGAATGTTGGACATTCGTTCTTATGGTGTCCTTATGTCCTGCAGTTCGTACACCAAACGACTTCTATTTTGTCCTTACTTTTATTCTGGTTTAGCTGGAATCTCTGCAAATATATCTGGAAGGAGGAAGGAGAATTGGCATGGCGACCATGGTTGTACTCCAACATCCCCTCAAAACCTTGATGAATGCTTTGTTGCAAAGAAAAGGGTTGTGGTGGTGGAAATAATGAGGAGTGAGAGCTAGGAGGATAGGGTTTTGTGTTGAGTTTGGGGAGGAATGTGGACCTCATGCTAGGTCCCACGTTTCCCACCCCGATCTATAAAAGAACGAGTCAGAGCCGAGTGGATAGAGGTTATTAAATAAAATAAAAAATTGTTATTTATTATATATCGAACACGATGACTTACATAGTTGGGTGGATAGGATATGTTACATGTAATAAAAAAATTGTGTCGTTTATTATTAAATAAATTTAAATACCTAAATAATTTTACTTTTTATTTTATAATTTTATTTTATTTAGAATTTAATATTTTTATTTTAGAATTTTATTAATTTAGAATTTAATAATTATTTTTAATGAGTTACAGTGCAATTTTAATTTTTTATAATTATGACCCAACAACCCAATTGGATTTGGATTTATAATCCTAGTGACCGAACGACCCAATTGGATTTAAACAATGCATTTATAAATTGGGTTGTTTATTATTAAATAAATTTAAATACCTAATGGCCAAAAAATATATATATATTTCAATATGTAAATAAGGTTAAAAATTTTTTATGTCAATGTTTATATTAAGGTTATTTAATATTGTGTTAGATATTAATATTGTGTTAAATATTAAAGTTTATTTATGTTATACTAAGCTATCACTTATATGTTTATTTACATATATAAGTAAAAGAAAAAAGAAAAAAAAAGAGGGGATTGAGAAATTCTACATATAATTGTAAAATGTTAAGGTTATTTATAAAGTTAACCAACCAATTAGTACTAATAAATCATATTGAATTTAATGTTTAGGGTGATTAATTCAAAACCTAGGTTAAGGGTTTAATTTATGATAATGGATTGTTAGGTTTGTCCTAATTTATAAATTTTATGTCTAAATCACAAAACAATTATTATAAGAACTTAAAAGGGGTTAATAGACTAATTGGCGAGAGAGTTAGTAGCTTACCTAAACATATTTACCGAGCTTAGATGCTTTAAGCATGACCTAAGACACTTACCTTATGCAAGTAATGTCTGTTTACAGACAAGTATAAAGAAACTTACACCTAACCCTATGTTGCAAGTATAAGTGTAAGTAAAATGTTGAAGGCCTTAAACCCTTTTCTAATAAGAATTTGGTTGGAAACAGATTCAATTATTCAATATGGCTAGGACTAGGGGAAGTCGTGTTTGGGGGGAATCATAACAAGTACCACCGATGCCAATACTGCCACCATTGTTACCCAATATAGATCTCATTTTGCGCTCCTTAGAGGCTATTAATGAGACATTAAAGGGACGTCAGTCAACAGATGTTGAAGTGGAACCCCCACCATATGGAGTGGGTAACCCGAAATCATCAAGGGACTCAGAGGGAGGGCCTCCACCAGAGGACATCATTAGATAACTACAGAAAATCAAAATACTAGAGTTTTCCAAAGGACGAGCAAGCGAATGTGTTGAGGCATGGTTGGAAGGAATGACGAGATATTTTTCCTTGAGAGACTATGCTTCCACGTCAAAAGTGAAGATAGTGATCTTTCAATTGAGGGATAGTGCCTTGAACTAGTAGGTTAATCTAGAGAGGTAGTTTCACCTTAATCTAGACACTGTCTCTTGGGAACTTTTCGAGGAAAGGTTTCAGACAAAGTATTTTCCGGCTTATTATGAGGAACAACAGGTAGGATCATTGCATGCTCTAATTCAGGGAAATAGAACTATGGAAGAGTATGAAATAAGGTTCATGGAGTTACTAAACTATGTCTCATAGATGGATACTGATCAACAAAAAGAAAAACGTTTTGTGTATGGGTTAAACCCTAATATAAGGGCCATGGTATTGATGTGGTGTTGGGACAGGGGCAGATCCAGGGTTCAACTCTTACAACAATGCACTAAAAAAACCCTATCTACTAGCCCTTTCGACAACACCTACGAAGAATATGAAGTCTCACCCAAGGTAGAGGCAGGGGTGGTTGTAGGACTTAGATGTCTGCAACCTTAGCTGGGACACAGATCTGTGATTGTAACACCTTAACAGAGAACTTAGAAATTATAGTTCATTAATATTCAGTCTTAGTTTACAGTGCAACTAAACCCTAACAATATATCAACACAGTATTCACATAGGTCCAATAGATTCAAGCACTACACATACCAACATAGATCATATCTAGCATTCATTCACATTATTCAGCACTAAGCTACCATATTAGATTCTTCTAAGCATACATCAGTGCACTAAGCATTTAACCACATAGAAAAGAGAACAAAATTAAAGCACAAAACAACCACAACACGGGATATATGTGGTTCACCCCCACTCTGGGGCTACATCCACCAACTCTTCTTCTTTATTTCTTTCTGTCAATCTTCTACAGGCACACAACCATGATATCTTACTTCGTAGAGAACAGGAGACCTGCATGCACTCCGCTAGATCCTCCTTCCCTGAGTTACAACACAAAGCCTCTTCACAGTCTCTTACAATCACTTGCACTTAGCTCTAGAAGTTCTCAACATAGCATGCACAAAGTACTTACAAGTTGCACTTAGCATAGTGTCTAGCCTCTCTTCGATCACATAGATTGAAATACTTTCCACATCACCTAGCTTTCTATTTATGCATTACAAAAAGGGCCTAAACATGGGTAAACCCATGGGCTGACATCCCCATACCCGTCACATAAGCCCACAACCCAAAAATACCTAAAAAGAGGTCGAGATCCCATGATCTTCGCTTCGAATTGTGCTCCACCTTCGATAGCCTGTCGAATTCCAAAAATTAGTTCAAACATGACCAAGGATCCTAAACTCTTGGTCAAGGGACAACATGCCCCCAACACTCACCTATGACTTGTCCCTAGTCACTCTAGTCTAGGTAGTTCTACTTCAAAATCCTCGAGCTTGGCTCGAGCTTCTTGGAATTGTTGTTATGCCACAGCCTCTTGTTCGATGAACTCTTGGATTAGTGCTTCGTTTACAGGTCCTTCTAAACGTTGTTCAGCTACAGTGATGACTTGCTCCATTTCTTCTCCTCGTTCTTCAATCTATGCGAATAGTTGGAAAGCCTCATCCTATGTTGGTTGGAGCCTTTGATTCACTTCCATGACTTTTCTCTGAATGGTATGGACCTATTGTTGAGACATCCACTATTCTTGGGAACACTTCATCCTCTTAATGGCTGACAAGGGTTTTAATTTCACTTGTATTTTTTTTTCTTGCTTCTTTGCCTATTGGAGCTGTGACTCTAGTGCCTTCAGTTCCAGATCCTTAGTGAGTTGCTCATAAGTCTAGGCACTGCGATGACTTAGTTGTTTACATTCCATGGAGAGGCCCTTGAATCTCTCAACTACGCTTCAAGCAGTTGCTTGTCTTTGATACCATACATCTGACGGAGTGTTGGGCATTGTTCATAGCTCTAAATTTGTTATTCTTCATTGAAGATGTTGGATAGGTTCTGCGAGCTACGCTACTTGATGCTCCACTTGGTCTTCTGCCTTTGGATCTAAGCCCATCATAGAGCGAAGTGCTATGCCAACTGCTTCTTTGACTCCAAGTTATTTTGTGAGCAACTGCTAATTTTCTTGCTTGACCTGTGCCCTCTCTTCTTCAAACTTGGCTTGACGGTTATCCTTCTCCTTTTGTGCGACCCGACGTTGCTATACCATTTCTTATTGGGCTTGTTTCAGGGCCATTGTGGCCTGGTCTTTCTTAGCTTGTGCTCAACAAAGGTGATATTTGGTCACATCAGCTAGTATGTGAAGTTAGGTAGGCTCATATCCCAACTCTACTTCTTCTAATGGCGGTGGCATAGTGGATATTGCGTGGTTGGATTGAAGGGCATGTTTTACCCCTCTGATTTCAACCTTGATCCTGTAGTGCATCTCCTCCTGGTTGGATTCATGTTTCTACAAGATGTCCTGTGAGGCATCTTCTACAACTGCGATGATGAAGTTGAAGTCATATATAGTGAGCACAGTCTGCATCTTAGTCAAGGTGGCTCTGGATTTCTTTCGAGAAGTGGGTTTCATGGGGGAAACCTTCCTTTTCTTCAAGGGATCATCCTCATCAACATGATCACTAGGAAGTGTTACTTCATCCTGCTACTGTTGATCTTCTTTTCCATGGGTCTATTTTTGGTCTACTTCATCATCACCCCCTCGACCAGGTGATACTGAAGCAGTTTCTTCCGATGCGGTGCTCAAGTTTTGGACCTCTTTAGTCTTCTTCCTTCTGATGGGTCCATAAGTATCCTTTTCTTCATGAGTGGTCTCAGGGCTATCGATTAGTTCAGGGTCTGACATTTCTGTGAGGTCAATGGGGATGAGGAGATCTACAGACCAGTCCTTGGTTATCTCTTTGAGGTCCTCCTTTCTGAGCTTGTAGTATGCATGAAGTTCTTTTTATGCTCATCTGTGCACGTGGTGATATAAATGATGTGTCAATGTGTGTAGAACATCATGAGGGATTGAAACCGATGCAGGGTGTTTGGCGTCATGCGAGGGACAACTTCGATATCCCTCTTCAGTTGGAGATAATATGTATGAAATACCGCGTTCGACTGCCACTTTTTTCCCATATTGCTCGAGTATCAAAGTGTGGTGAACTTCACATATAGCGGCTTGAATGGCTCAATGTCTAGGCTTATCTCCCAACTCTAGTTCTTCTGATGGCGGTGGCATAGTGGATATTGCGTGGTTGGATTGAAAGGCCTGTTGTACCCCTCTGATTTCAACCTTGATCCTGTAGTGCATCTCCTCCTGGTTGGCTTCATGTTTCTACAAGATGTCCTGTGAGGCATATTCTACAACTGCGATGATGAAGTCGAAGTCATATATAGTGAGCACAGTCTGCATCTTAGTCAAGGTGGCTCTGGATTTCTTTCGAGAAGTGGGTTTCGTGGGGGAAACCTTCCTTTTATTCAAGGGATCATCCTCATCAACATGATCACTAGGAAGTGTTACTTCGTCCTGCTACTGTTGATCTTCTTTTCCATGGGTCTCTTTTTGGTCTACTTCATCATCACCCCCTCGACCAGGTGATACTGAAGCAGTTTCTTCCGATGCGGTGCTCAAGTTTTGGACCTCTTCAGTCTTCTTCCTTCTGATGGGTCCATAAGTATCCTTTGCTTCATGAGTGGTCTCAGGGCTATCGATTAGTTCAGGGTCTGACATTTTTGCGAGGTCAGTGGGGATGAGGAGATCTACAGACTAGTCCTTGGTTATCTCTCCGAGGTCCTCCTTTCTGAGCTTGTAGTATGACTGAAGTTCTTTTTATGCTCATCTGCGCACGTGGTGATATAAATGATGTGTCGATGTGTGCAGAACATCATGAGGGATCGGAACCGATGCATGGTGTTTGGCGTCACGCGAGGGACAACTTCGATATCCCTCTTCAGTTGGAGATAATATGTATGAAATACCGCGTTCGACTGCCACTTTTTTCCCATATCGCTCGAGTATCAAAGTGTGGTGAACTTTGCATATAGCGGCTCGAATGGCTCAATGTCTAGGAAGGTCGCACCTTCTAGTATATCCCAAGCGGTAAATGTGATGAGGATTGGGTGCTAGCTAAAGTGGAACTCATAGCCCTAATATTGAGCTTCGAAATAGTCTAATTCTATATGGTTGACCAAGTACTTCACCCAGTTCATCTGGATTCCTTCTACACATTTCCCAGTGAGGTCAACAATGAATCTTGTGACCTGTGTAGGCATGTTCTTTCTTATGATATTTCCTATGATCAGCTGGCAAGCTAGGCACAATGCACCATTCTAGATGGAAGCTACCTTGTAGCCTCGTGTTCCCTTTTCTACATCGCCATATGTGTCTTTGATCTTCTGTGCCAATGTGTGATCTGTAGCCTTCCCTAGGTAGAAGTCCTATAGGTTAGGTCCTTGCATGCTCAATTCGGTGATCCTATGGATCAACGTCATATCGGATGTGATGTATTGTTCTAGCCATAGGTAGCCACCATGGTAACATGAGAGAAGGAGCTTAACACACGCGTTAACCTTCTGGTACCTTCCAAAGTGTGGAATCTTCATTACATTCAAGAGGGTAGACTGTGCGAGGTTCATAGTCCAAGGTTGGGGGATTATTTTTGAGTTCTTCCCCTTTGTCCTAGTCAAGTCTTTATAAGGAGCAAGCATACTATGGTTCTTGTGGTCTCCTAGGTTGAAGTCGTTGAACTTAAACGTCGTGATCTTATCCTGTTGCGCTCTAGTTGCAAGTATCCCCTTCGGGAGGTACGCAGTAACCAAGGTATAATCAAAGTCTCTCGAGACACTATCATGACTCACTACACCAGCCAGAGGTGGGATGTAGTTGGGTAGGATAGTCAGTATTAGCTTTTCATTTTCCAAGTCATATCGGTGCTTGGTTCTCTTCTTTGCTGTCGGTCGGGATGGTCCCGATATGCGAGCAGTCAATGGAGAGGCTTGCACTCCTCTCGTTGATGACACTTGAATACCTATGGACATTACTTTTTTAGGCATGAGATCGATGAGAACTTATTCAACGACATTATCTATGGCGCTAAGCTTGTCCTACATACATTCTTAGATCAGATAACTCGGGTGGATGAATGAGTGCGCAATGCAATGGAACAGGTGTCGATCTCAATAAACATGGCATGGTAGCAATGAGTTGGCTTGGATACAATTCGCAAAAGTGTTCTAGGTGCAACAGTCGATGGACTAAGTAGGCATGACGTAATGAATCTCTCCAATGGATGAGAGGCCTTCATTAATGCGGTTTTGTTCATTGTGGCGCGGTCCCAATGGCCTGGTGGCGAGTCTTCCGACCATTACTGTTGTTCTAACCATTTCAGTCATCAGGCTAATGGTTATAATGCTTTCAACAACTATATTTCTTCGACATGGTGAAGTGCCATGTTGCGTTGTTCTGATATCTTGACTAAGTTCCAGTCTTGAAAATTGTCCTTCTATGAAGTCTCCTCTGGAACCTTCTGTAACCTTTCTATCTTTTCTCTCTTCTTACTGAGCTTTCTATCCTTCTTCCCAGTGATATTTGTCTCAATATTCCTCTTTCCATTTTGATTTTTATTTTCTTTTGGCATAGTAACTTAGCATTGTTGAGATTCTTTAATAGGCTCATAGAGTAATACGTCTTCACTATCTGGGGTAGGTGGTATACTCATCTTTGAGTCTTCTTGTGTTGTTTCAACTTCAACATCTAAGCTTCTGGTTCTAAGTAGCTTCTATCTGTTCTCCTATTCTTCAATCAAGTGTGATATCCTCCTAGTCATAAAATCTTTTAATTCTTGCTTCTTCTGCTCTAAGACTTCTTATTCTTTCCTTCTAGCCTGATCTATTTCAATCCAAAGTTTTCCTAGTAATATCACAAATGGGGTGTTGTTCTCAATAAATTTAACAATATCAAAAACTTCCTTTGTCAAGGTTCCATGACCACTCGTAGATATCTAGGTGAGTCTTCCACATAGGGTTATCATCTTTCCTCTAAATAATCCTATTGCTCCCAATGAAAGAATCATAGAAGGCTTTCCTAAAGTTTCCCAAGTTCTTTCTGTCATGATATTTACCTATGTTTCTTCATTCAGAACACAGTCAATGTCGAAGTCTCCTATTCTTGTTTCTATGCATTCTTTTTCTTGGAAGATCTCTGATAAGTTGATATTTATGTTATCATTTAGGGTTTCTTTCATTTGTAGCAATACATTCTCTAATTCTTTCTGGGGTTCTGCCATGGTCTCAGTTTCTTGACCTCCCTTAGGGTTTTCTTGTCTCATTTTCATTCTTTCGAGCTTAGCAATCATTCTAGAGAACTCTAAAACTTCATGATCCATGGTTTTACAGCAAAGGCAACTAGGTGTTCTACCCGTGAATTCCTTAGCAAGATGTCCGAGTCTTCTGCAACTGTAACAAAGGGTTAGTCTTTTTTTTATTTTAAATTATCCCCAGCCTTTCCTGTACTATGCACTAGGCTCATAGTAGATAACCTGCAAAGAATTATTTCTAGGGTCTTGCATCCATTTTTGAGTCAAAACATTCTTTCTATGCATAGGAATAACATATCTTTCACTATTTTTGTCAAATCTACTCATATCAAACCTTATTTCATCTAGTTGTTTCCTACTTTTCAAGATAGGACAAAATTTATCAAAAATACCTAGATCCATACTTTTGAAACAAAAATTTCCACTTATCTTACCTTTTCAATCAAAACCTTTCAATGTTCTTACCTTTATCAGAGCACAAAGCTTTAATATCTTACCTATGTAACCAAAAATTCTTACTTTACTTTTATCAGAGAAAAAAGATTTTAGGTCTTACCTCTTTTCTTCAGATCTGACTTTTCTTCTTGGCACAGAGCTTCACAGGTCAAGTAGAATATTGTGCACTAGGGAAACAGATCTACGCAGAAAGTTTTCTCTCCTTCAGTTCCTAGAAATCACAGTTTCAGTCCCTTCAATAGAACCATTTGTTGGAACGAGGGAAGACCCAGGGTTCAAATCTTACAACATCGCACCAATAAAACCCTAACTACCGGCCCTTTTGGAAACACCTGTGAAGCATATGAAGCCTCACCCAAGGTAGAGGAAGAGGTAGTTGTAGGACTCATATGTCTGCAAGGTTAGCTAGGACAGAGATCTATGATTGTAACACCTTAATAGAGAACTTAGCAGTTCTAGTTCATTAATATTCAGTCTTAGTTTAGAGTGCAACTAAACCCTAACAATAGATCAGCGCAGTATTCACACAGGTCCAATAGATTCAAGCACTAAGAATACCAACATAGATCAGATCCAACATTCATTCACATTAT
>JASDQU010216655.1:658-18202 GCA_032191745.1 Picea mariana | reverse complement strand
CCAGTACAATGTAGGGTCTAAGAGACAATCAAGAAACCTATTATCAGGCTATGAGCTAAACAATGGGATAACAGCCATTCAAAGCTTGACAACACAGATAATAGTGCAGAAAGAAGGATGGAAAGCTGACAATCAAAATTGAAAGGAACCTGTGATCTGTATTAACATAAAAAGTTTGAGTACAATAGCAGATTACTCTATCCAAAATCGAACCCCTATCTTAGTCTTCAGGATGTAGCTTTATAGCTTTTACAAGATGTTCTTAGATCCTAAAAATGTGGATAAGATATACTAAAAATAGTAACTCAAAATTCAGCTGCAAAAGAAGTGGGATGCTTCCCCAAAATGAGGACAATCCCAGATTTCTCTCTGTTGATTGTTGGTGTAGTGTAGAACAGCCTCCCAAGGCTAAATGATGACTCTCCATTAGAGACCAAGTCAAATTTGTTGATGTGGCAAAGTGTCCTGATATTTTGCTTCATCAAACTAACCAAAACTTAGTCAAAAACTCCTCTTTTGACTTGTCTTTCCCAAAATAGCCTTTGGATTTGATGGAATAATTCACCACCTGTCTAGTTCAAAAGGTTTCATCTTCTTTTAATTTGAAAATTCGATATCTGGATGAAAATCGTAACATTCTGGCCGTTACAGGATTTCCGCAGTGCATAGCCTGTAAAAAAACACTCCTTAGCTGTGGAAAGTCGCCACTTTCAATGGCTAACAGGTCATAAAATATCGATTTGCGCTGTTGAAAGCGGGCAGATTTTCAAAATCGAATTTCTCGATCATAAAAAATCCATTTTTCATGTATGAATAGTTGATCGACATCTAGAGAATATAAGCTATCCAATGGTGTTTTCATATATTCATTTGGAGCTTGGGAAGGGATTGAAAAGTTCCCTGCAAGTTTAAGTAGAATTCTTTCCATTTGCAATTCAAAACTCTAAACTGTCTTTTGTGAACAATGTCTGATATGGAACCAAAGATTTGATTTGATGTTGCCAACCCGGGAGTACAGCCTCTATTAGCTGTTGATAATCTTGACTTTCCTCAGTGCACCTCTTTGTAAAAAGCACTCCTTAGCTGTGGAAAGTATGCACTTTCAACAGTGCGCCTCTTTATAAAAAGCACTCCTTAGCTGTGGAAAGTATGCACTTTGAACAGTGCGCCTCTTTGTAAAAAGCACTCCTTAGTTGTGGAAAGCATGCACTTTCAACAGCGCACGCTCAACTTTTGGACACATGTTAGCTGATGAAAGTGTAAAATGAAAATTTTGAAAAGAAGACTTTATGGGTCAAATTATTTTCTTAAGAAAAAACCAAAACCTAAGTTTTGCAGCTAAAAAGACTTAACAATGAATTGAGGAAACTATCAATAGCCATGCTATCCACCATAAAACTCGACCAAAATGACGGTGCTATTTTGGGAGATAACACTTTCTTCCGAGACTTGAAAGAATTTCCAGTTCCCAAAGGCCTCAGCCTTTCTTCTCCTTTTCCTCTGTGAACTCCTCGACTCTGAGCTTCGTCGCACGTATGAAAACGTTGTTCCTCCTGAGATTTTCTTCGACTCCTTGAAGGATTCTTTAACTTCTGCACTCCTGCAGAGTCTTCTCATGTACACGTTGGTGTTATCTCTTTTGAGCTTCTGCAAACACTCAGACCCCTAAAGGATTTTATCTTTCTTCCCTTCTCCCTCAAATGGAGAAATTGGATGCCCTCCTGACTATCCTTCTACTCAAGCAACCTATTACTGAGCCTTTCAGGGTGTTCAGGAACCTTGTGAAGATCCCTCAGTGGACTCTTCCTTCAAAATACAGAACTCAAAGAGTTCTCTTCTCTTCTGTGCCTGTCTTTACACCTACTCAATGTCCACTTGGCAGAGTATCTTCTCCTTTCACTCGCTAAATTCCCACCTGGAAGAGCTCTCAGAATCCTCAGTGATTCTGTTCCTTTTTTCTGTCTGAACTCACTGCATAGTCCTTCTTCTATGCACTCCTTTCACCTGCTCAATGCCCACCTGGCAGAGCTTCACATAATCCTTAGTGATTCTGGTTCTCCTTTCTGAACTCATAGCAGAGTTCTTCTTCAGTACCCTGTGCCTATGCTCAGTTCCCACCTGGAAGAGCTCTACAGAACTCCTCAGAGCTTCTGTCTACAACTGTGTCTTCTCCCAGACAGCCTTGCCTCCACTGTGTTTATCAACCTTGAGGTCTTTCTCCTGAGTTGTTCACTCCAATTCTTGTGCCGTAGCACGTCTTTGTCTAAATCCACAGAGTTCAGAAGTGCATCCTCTGTGCACAACTATCAGAACCTGTAGTGTTCTGTCACACCCTCTTGGTGTGAAGCCTCAAAGACCTTCACCTGAAATCAAACACACTCCTGCAAATGAACAACTACAATATACATGTACAACTTAAAAGAACACTCACACACATTCATTCAACACAGAACACATGCAACAAAAACTGCTCTTCTGTTTATATTAAAAATGGCAAATGCCTGTAATTACAAGGTGTTCTCGATCTCTCTATGGCTCTTTTCAGACTCCTACTCATCTACAAACATACTCTCCCACCACTTACAAAATGAGATATGAAAATATCTTTTACCTGAGGGGGCTCTTCGAGCACTTCCCTTCAACCTACCTACGCTATTCAATTACATTGAATGGGCTGTCTAATCTNAGAATTAAAAGATGAGGGTTGCGCCTCTCTTCATCTTGAATGCACGCACTTGACGTGGCTGGCTGGATGGCTGACGTGGAGAGATGATCCTACATCAAAATCCAAAGGGAATCACTATGTATTGATATGACCCCCATTCTGTGGAAAATTTAGTCTTATGACGATCCTCTAGTGTTGTTCTGATTTGGTGATACCCTAAAAACCCATGAGCAAATGAGTATTCTTCTTTTCCTCCTAAATTTTCCAATACCTCATTTGTAAATGGACCAAGGAAGGGATCATGTATACATGCATCATTCAACTTCCTCAAATATACATGGATCCCTATCCCCCCATTCTTATTCTTATAAATTATCATAGGATTAATCCACTTAGATTATTCAACGGGTTCTATTATACTAGCCTCTAACATTTTACAAAATCTACCTTAACTTTATGTTTATATACTAGATTCAGCCTATAAGGTATTTGTCTTATTGGTATAACATCAGGTTGAAAAGGAATCTTCATTTATCCAGGTTATCCTTCCAGCTCTTTCATTTATGAATTCATCGTTGGAAATATATCACTATACTCACGCAGTAATTTTGTTATTCTTTCCACTGTCTAGTTGTCCCAATAGTCACCAATACCTGCAATTTTTGGATTCTCTCCTATTCTGATATTTATCTTCTTTATCTTCACTGGTGCATAAAATTCTTCTGAATCTAACTATGGGCCTTCTACTTCTATTTCCCCTTAAACCTTTTTTATCTGAATATCATGTGGGTTTTCTTTTGTTGGGTCATCTTCTATGACGTGGTAAGAATGTAACAACTCTCTGACTGAATGTCGGTTATGATTCTGATAAGATGTTATAATATCAACTTTATTTTATTCAAATATATTTTAGTTTATCAACTTCATTGTTGCATCCATCACTGGATTCTCATGTTCAAATGCAAATGTGATTACAAAATCCTGTTGCAAAGATGTCCAATTTCTATTTCCTCTGTCGAGTTCCAATTTTGTATACCAATTTCTTGGCATGCCCTATAATGTATGGATGAAGTGACATGGCCATTCTTCTGGTGATACTATTCTCCATTGGGTTATGCATCTATCTATATGTTCTCTGGGTTGTCATCTTCCATCGTATTTCTCCATATATTTATTCTCTTGTTCTGCACCAAATCGAATGCCTAGTAATCTTTTGCATTGATACCAATAATGGATATTTTCTTTGTAAGTAGCCCACCAACATGTAGGTTCTCCTTTCAAGGAAATATCCAAAACTATTAACCTTTGAATTTCCAAGAATTCTAACTCAAACTTTGTTATGAATTCTTCCAAATCGTTTTGACCATAAAAAATTGGAGGTTCTCTTAGCACTCTGCCAACCAATATGAGTGTGTGTGTCATTCTTTCACATATTCTAGTAGATATCTCATGTAAGAGTTGTTTCCATTTTTGTAGTCCTATGTCATAATTTTAGGCAAAATAACTGATGCTTCTCCATCTTATAATTCCATATGTTGTTGGCTTAATGTAATCTTCCTTGCACACAATAGTTCTATAGAACTGATTTATCTCTTCTGTGATGAATTTTCCTATTGTTGGTTCAAAATATATTTCACCTTCTAAATCATCTAATTGTGCTACGACTCTATATTCTCTTGATTCAAAAATCACTTTTTGTGTCTTCAAGTTGATGATAGCTTGATTGTAAAATTCTCAATCTAGTCTAAACAATGTTCGATAAGGTGTAGTATTATCCACTATATCAATTACCTCAAAATATTCCATAGTGAACACACCATCTAAATCCATTGGTGTGCATTTCAATCGACCAATTGGTATCACTCTATGTTAGTTTGCTAGTTTCAATTGAATAGGTTAATATCCCAATGTAGGTTCCCCAATGCATTCCCATGTTTTCTTAGGAAGAACATTTACCTCATATCCTAAATCTAATATGATGTCACCCATGTTAAAATATACAATATTTCTGTTTAGTCCGAACTCTCTATTTGTTCTTGTCTTCCTATGGACATGATTTACTATCTTTTGCTCTAGTTTCATCTCTTCTTTAGGATTGCATTTTTCTAACAAACTTTGTAATTCTTGTATAGATGTTTGACCATTCAATAACTTCAAGCAAGATACCAGAAATGTTCTTATATTAAATACCTTTTCTGAAGGATGATCTTCTCTTGTATGATCATATGGATGAGGCATATCATATACAATCACATCACACCCTAGCTATGCATTTGAAGTAGAAGCAATACTCTCCTACAAAAATTCTTGTATGGCCTTCTTGAATGTTTCCTTTTCCTTGCACACATCAAAATGTTGTTGAGGTGTTGTATTATTTTTGACCCACTCGTGTTGGTTTTGATTTTGATCTATTGCATCTGATCCTATTTTGGTTCCACCTTGAGTAACTATATTAATTTTTTACCCATCATCTCTAGTTTCCTTGACAATCCATTCAATATTTTGGTTATTTTGATTCCTTTTTTCCGACATTTTTGTCGGAAGTATAGGACAATGTTTTGTAGTATGATCTACTGTGAAATAGTACGTGCATGTTTTTGGTGGTTGTTGACAATCCATTGCATAATGTTGAGGTTTCTATCAATTGTGGTGTTTTATTGGTCATCTGCCTCTTGTGGAAGTTACCAACCAACAATGTCAATACTGAGAGAGTACTATAGAATAATTGCAATGGTACTATGATTGGAAAAAAATTCCAAATGACAATTATGCATATCATATGTGGATGTTAGATGGGAAATCCATCTATAATACCTGATAATTCATATATCATAGGTTCATATGGAAATGCAAAGAATGAGAATATAGAAGTATGATTTTATAGAATATGAAAGAGTTTTTCTATGGTGTCAGGAATGAGACGAGGAACTTGAAGACATAATTTAATGTCAAGTACAACTGACAAGTTGATCAAAGGAAAACATTGAATAATATTAAGGTAGGAATAGTATTTCCATGCGCTAGTTTTCTGATAAAAAGGACATGGTGTATACATGGAGAGAAGGGAAGATCATCCTAGGATTTGTCATATAGTTTTGGGGGGAGTATCTCCATTACTATCATTAGAGTAGTGCAGTGGAAGCATGGTATGAATTTTAGAACTTCATGGGTGAATTTAAAACATGTATGTTAAAAGTGCTACTAGATGCATAAATCCATACATTATGTACAAATTGGATCCAAAAGAATGTAATCAGGTTTCAAGAAGGGATTTCCATAAAGGGAAGAATGATTCTAATATGTATTCAAGACCTTGAACATATTAAGTTAAGGGAAAGAGATATAATGAGGTTCATGTCAAGATAATAAGGGTGCATGGAAACACTCCATGAGGGATGCCAACAATAGAAGATGATTGTTGATGTAATCCAAAAGTGTTGAATGTAATTCCTAGGTAGCATGGAGATATCAAGTCAAGAGGAATGTAAACATTAAAAAGAAGATCATAAAGGGAAATAAATAATGGGCCATGAATAAGAAAATATTTTTGTTCTTGATATAGAATGTAAAAGAGATTGTATCTAAAAGACATACATATCAAGTGGAAAAGATCCATTGAAAACCTTTAAAGGATTGTAAGTATTACTAGAATTTATGATGGCAATTAAAAGAAGTGTTAATTACTTCGAGTTAATTCTATTCAGTTGGAGAAGACGACATATGTGCATCATTATGGCATGCTAAAAGTTGAATATGCATGCCAAGTTGAAACCAATTGGGCCAAGAAAATAGAAATGAATGGTTCAAGAAACTACAAGTGTTGAAGTGTTCATTCAAGGAAAGCATAAATTAGTTTGGTCAAAAAATTGAGGAATGCTAAAATTTAATATCAACATAGCATCTGGATGGAAATGCAAAAAGTGAGAAAGAGTGAATAGGATGGAAAAGTACTCAGGACATAAATAAGAATGTAAAATTATTTCATCAAGAGTACAAATGGATATAAGAACTCAATAAGACTTCGGATAGCCAATAACAACAAGGAAAAGTTGTATAGGGAGAAAGAAGTTGTTGCAATTACTATAGAATCAATTATGTTATGGCTTGTTGGACAACCATACATAGCATTGGAAAATATGGTGCATATGAATTTATGAGCATGGTAGTGACAAAATATTAGTGCATATAGATATGTTGTAATGAATGTAGATTTTTTAATATATATATAACGTGATGATGACTAGAAGTAGTCCATCATTATATATATGATTATCGAAGTTTCTAATGATCGTTTTTGTGCCAAAAAAGAAATAACTATTACATGGTTGAAAGTGTTGTTGATAAGGTTTTTACATATGGAAGACATCCATCTGAAGGAAGCTCCTATTAATAACAGCTAGCCAGGTAGCATTAAATTTATTTAATGGAAGCCATGCATGAATTTAATTTATTTATATTGCATATTTGTTGAAGGGGAATTTAGGTAATAATTTCCCTAGCTATAGTTTATTATATAAAATTAGATTGTTGCATAATTTGAATGCATTAATGGAAATAAAATACCACTAGGTGTGGTAAAGGATGGAGGCCTGTAATAACTATAAAATATGCTTGGATTTTTAATTCATACATGTGATGTAGTAAAATATTATGGATTTGTTGGTTATGAGCTAATAACCAAATTATCAAAGGGTATGACATTGTTATAAGAATGAATGTCAATAAATATAGTCATGTATGAGGCCAGGAATTCTATGTATTGGATGATATTGGATCATCGAGTGGAATTATTACAGGTCTCTCCCCTTATATATCGCTCACTAATTGCTTCACTATGAAATAAATATTATGTGAAGAGGTAGTCCATAAAGAATTAGAATGACACTTTCTTATTTGTAATTTTTTTGGGCCTTATGCTAATAAAAAGGATTTATGGAATTACATATTTGAACTAATGATTACGCACTTGGAGGAGATAATTTTGGCTGGGGACTTGAATTTCACATTGATTCGAGAGGAAATCTAAGGGGAGTCTGCTAGAGAAGATTCTTTGACACAATTCTTCTTAAACAATTTTGAATGAGCTAGTCTAGTTGAAGTGGATCCAATAGTCATCTAACCGACTTGGAGTAACAATCAGAGTGGAGTAACAATTCGAGTGGAAATAGTGGCATGCTCAAGCATTTGGACAAGTTTCTCATCCATCATTCTAATCTAAAATATATTGGGATATATAGGTCGTGGGTGGTAAGATAAGATGTTCATATTATTTCCTTGTTTTTCTTGAGGTGGATGTGTCGCAGGGTCAACTGGGGGCTCCATTCATGTTTAATCCATCATGGGTCGAAATAAATGAATTTTGAAATTTGGTTACTAGCAGCTGGAAAATATTTCAGGATGATGTTGGAGTGTCGGCAAGTCAACAATTTGTAAACACTTTGCATTCTTTAAATATGAATATTGTCCATTGGGTCACGAATCATAGGAAGGAATAAGATAATGCACTTACTAACATTGAATCGGATTTGGAGTTTTATATATGGTGGTTATTAGTTTAGATAGGACACCTTGGTGGATATACACTAAGGAAAACAACTAGAGGCTCAAATACAAAACATTCTGTTAGAACAAGAAAAGAAATGGTTGCTAAAGAGTTGATCAGTTTGGCTGGTAGTTGGGGACCTCAATACAAAAAAAAATCATAAGTATGCCAATTTCCATAAGAGATTTAAATCCCAATGTGAATTGTGTGATGTAGAAGGAGTAAAGGTATGATGTTTCACAAGTATGGCATCACTTGGGGTAAATCATTTTCATTCTTTGTTTCAAGAGCAAAATCAACATAAAATGGATGATGTTATATGATTTCTCTCATAATTTTCCATGCTAGTTAATGAAGAGGAAAATTGGGATATATATATAGAGAGAGATTTATAATTGGAAGCCTAAGGTTTTCATTGTCTCATTCAAAAATGAAAATATCCCTAGGCTAGACGACTGGATTGTTGAGTTTTTTGAGAACTTATTTTATATTCTAGGGGATGACCTATTGTGAGTATGTGAGGATATTCACATAAATGGTAAGGTCTTGAGAAACATTAATTCGACATTGACTGCACTCATCCCCAAGTCACATTTACATGGGTTCTTTGATGACTTTAATTCTATTGTTTGGGGGTTGGAGACATATGGTTCCTCAAGATTTTACCAAAAAAACCCCAAGGCATTGAAAGATTCAATCTTTGGTCGAGGACTGAAGAAGGTCTCACCCAAGACAACATGAGAACCAAAGAACCCATTTAGTCTTGTGTCAGATGCAAAGGGACAATGCATACAAGGAAACCTCTTGGGAATACATTCATTCATGCATGCATAATGAAACACAGAGTAATAATCATTATCATTATGACCAATATCCATTCAACTCAGAATACACATAGAATATTGTAGAGAGAAAAGGACTTTATATTATATTCATTAGATTCAAAAATGCATACAGAGACACACTCATATCACATAGATTTTTTTTATGTTCTATAGTTCATAACAAATGGACATGGAAATCTCTCTTTTTGTTCAAGTCGACTCTTTGTCATAGGCATGCATTCTCTATTCCAATTCTCTACACTATTCATAATTACTCTACTGACTATTTTTCTCGACTCATATTCTCCACTCTCTTGAGTGAATGCCAGATTCACACACAATGCTTGTCCGCATGCAACCCCTGGATATTCCTAGAGAGTCGCATCATAATTAACTTTTCACCTCATACATACCTTTTCCCACAATAATTTAGGTCATTATAGTGCTCAAGTACAAAATATTACCAAATATACACTCAAATTTGTTTCATGTGATCTTCTTGATTCCTTGTGCATAGTGAAAAATTGGGTTGGTGTGTGTATTCTTCCTTTGGTCGACACTGTTTTGGATTCTTCCTTGTGTAATGAAATGTATCATCATGGGTGCGTATGGAACTTCCCTAAAACGTTAAGTGCCAACATGCCCCTAACACTATTAGTTGGCTCATCCTCGAGCCAACGGTGGTTATTCATGGCTTGAAAAAAGTAGTTGGCTGCACCTTCATTACAAGTTCTAGGATGAATTACTGAAATTTTCCATAAACATCATTAAAACTATCCTGCAGCCTTTATGTGGGTTTGAAAACCTCATATGCGTCAATGGTTGTAGCCTATGGGGACTAAAGGTTAATCTTCTCCATATTTTCTAGAATAGGGGATGCTGCTACATGTGTCATTGTGAGTTGATTGTGATATGTTTGGGCCTTCTAGTCGTGTCATTGGTGATGCCAAAGAGAGTATGTTTTTATGACCTAGTTGTAATAATATTCTGAGTTTTGTTGGTAATCATTGTCATTTATTGTTTGTTCCTCACATGGAAGTAATGACAATGGTGCACTCTATTGTTCTGCAACTTCTACTTTCGTAGTGTAGAAATTTTAATCAATGGCACTAATTTGAAGTGTATTCTAGAGGTGATTCAAGAGTGTGAAGCTATACTCAATGAGACCTGCAAAATCCTTTATGCATGTTTGGCCCTTTTGCAGTGCTTCCTCGGCCACAACAATATTTTGTTGCAACTCTTGGTTATTTGGGGTAGGCCACTTGAGCTTCTCATGAAGCTCAAGATTTTGTGTCTCTAATATCTGGATGCACTCCTTGAATACATGATTTTTTTGATTCATAGGAAGGTATGGCTGATCAACCCATGGAATGGCAACTTGTGAATAACTGTCATCCATGGTGCTAAGTATTTCATTGTGAATTGTGAGCATTGTTTTGTGTTTTTCTTTACTTTTAGCATGCATGGTGACCTCCAAAATATGAAGTAATTTGAGTTCATGGCATGGATACTCTACGTATTTTCACACATGTGATTCCTATTGATGTTTCATCTGATATTTGGGCCAGAGTGCCTTTGTAAGTGTAAATATACATATAGGATGGCGAGAAAAGATATTTGGGCCATAGTGCCTTTGTATATATGTATTTTGAGTCTAGAGTTCCGAATTGGTTATTAGGATGGAGAGTCAGAATCTAAAAGGCCAGTGAGTCTATATTTGTAAAATATAGTCACACTAATATTATAATGAAAAGACATCATTTCTGTTGAACAACCCAATAAAAGAGAATGAGGGGATAAAACTCCACGAGGATGGGAAAGAAGGGATAAGAGTTTAGGAAAAATGGGCTAATATGAAGGGGATTAAGCCAAAATGAATATTTTATTAATATTCCTAAAATCTAAAGTATAAAGTATGGGATAATTAATTTTGTCCTAAGTATCTAAGGGGAAAACATATCACCATGTGGGGGGCCCATATAGTTCCCAACATGACAAGTTTTAGTTTGGGAACATGCACATAAGTTTGAGGAGACTTAAGTCATTTTATTTCATTCCATCATAATTCTCACCTCACCACACTACTAGAATCTATACTTTCATGTTGTCTTTACTTGTACATGTACCTATACCTGTGCCATGGAAAGATTTGGAACTAGACTGAATAGATGGGTTATTGGTCCCATGGTATATTGAAGACTAGGGTTTTCAGGCCCGTGATAATTCTCTCTAGGTGAGAGAACTACTGGGAATTGATTCCCAAGGTGAAAAGTTGCAGCTAGAAGGCTTTGAGACTTCCTATCCAGTGTATTGTTGAAGCCTCGAAAGGGAAGTGGGGTAGTTGAAAGACTTTTGAGAAGATATGGGACCACTTCTTGGGGTGGGAAAAACATGTGGGGAATGGGGGACTATAGTTTGTTTTCTAGAGTTGGCACCTGAGTCTGAGAGACCTTAGCCTAGTTAGGATTCATGTACTCAGGTGGAGTTTTGGCCCCAGTTTGTGGGTCACCCACTATTGAGAGTTATGAGTAGTGTGGTATAAGGATCAGAGGAACGTGGAAGGTATGCACACAAATGGTGTTATTTTTACCAAAGATAAGTGCCTATTTTGTGTTAATTTATGTGTTGTGTTAATATTCATGCATTTATTTTCATGGGTTTTTCCTGTATATGTTGTATACATACACTTGCTGTTATTATGCATTCATTTTTGCATTTGTAGATCATTATCAAGTAATTATAATGGTATCAAAATTCATAATTTTTTGTGTTGAATTTCCCAAATCGAAGATGTGGATGATACAATGTCATATCAAAGCTCCAATTTCAACATTGAGCCTAGATGGTTCGAGTTAATAGAGTGTTGAAGCAAGAATTGCAAAAAATTAAATTCTTGATTTTGTCTACAAGTTGCTTGACGAAATTATTACAGTGCTAGGTGGAAGAATTATTGGAAAATTTCACAAGAAATTGCAAGAATCAAGAACAGGAATTAAAATCTCAAATTGGGAAAATTCGGGCCTATAATTGGCCAAATTTCTTGTTGAAGAGCTCCCATAATGAAATTGTGAATCTATGGGAAAATCTCCAAATTTATGGTTAAATTGATGGGGAAATTCAATAGGGAAGGATCAAATAATATGTTTATAGATTTGGCTATTTTGAGATAATCCCAGAGCTCTAATGGAATCCATGGAAATAATTATGTAATATTGGGCATTTCAAGAAATTTAGAACCAATTTGCCGGGGGGGGTGTCGTATGGTTACATTAAACATAGGACAGTGGGGACAAACTAAATTTATGGATGAAACATCACTCATGGATCAACTAAGGTTAAGTTTATTTCCCCTCCCCCCTATTTTAGCAGTCTAAAAAGATTATGGGGTTGCAATGCATTGTGCGTTATCATTCAGGATCACGACCATTAACCGCGCCCCAAACCTCGACTATCGAATCAACCCAAAATGAAACTTTACACATTAGGATAAATGGGTGAGGTATGGGACCCAACCATCCCCATAACCTAATTCAAAGGTTCCGCATGGTAGCCAAGGACCTATGGGGCCCAAAAATTAACACGTGTGTGCCAGTAAAGGAGAAGGAGAAAAGTGAGAAGGAAGAGAGAGGTAAGAGGTCAATAGGGTAGGGCCAAAGTGGTATGGATTTGACATGGAATTGTTTCAAGGGTGCCATGTCAGCATCCCATTCAGCCTAATTAGGATAAAATGATCATTTCTATGGTACACTTTTTGATTTACAAAATCATGCATAGTCTACTATATTATAAATGTAGATTTATGTATTACACTTTATTTCAATGTTTGTGTATGGAACATCATAATTCAGAATACCAAAAATAAGTCGAGCAAGAAATCATTTGTTTAAATAACCAAAGTACAATATCTTTTACAACAAATAAATAAATGAGGGATGCACTTAGCTAGAGAAATGACGAAAGTTCAAGTGATGAATGATAATTAATACTGCAAGTTGTATGTTTTTGAATATCATTCTATAAAAATCAGGGATTTTTCTTAATGTAGTTGACATAATGTCCCAATTGCATGAGGAAATATTATGAATAAGTGTATCGATTACATATTGGTTCCATTTTGATTCTCATGGTTCTTTACGTTTTCCCATTTTGTATGACTATGGGTCTCTTACATATATATAATAAAATGGGTTTGTTATTTTATTACATTGTGAAATATTTTTAAAGGTGTGTTGGTAATTAATTAATATGTGAATGATTTACATTGTTGCAAATAATTGATGAACTAATATGTGAATGATTTACATTGTTGAAAATAAAATAGGTGTGATCCATTGATTCTACATTAATGCAATCATTATATCAAAATGAAATAATATAAATAATAAAAAAAAATATTATAAAAACATTTGTAAAAAAATCATAAATTAAAATATATAGATATTGGTTCATTCCTATTAACTCACAAAATGGTGGCTGAAATAATATAGAAATCGATGCTTTTTAAGGGGTTTTACACACCGATGCATATTACAAATATTGAATCACCAATGTACATTAATTATATTAAAGCATTGGTGCATACAACATGTGATAATTTAAATTTTTATGGTGGCATGTGATAAATACACATCAAATTTTTAAATATAATAACAAATCTGGTGCTTTAAATAAATTAAACCAAACAATTATTTGAATAAAATAAATGCACCAATGAATTAATGTAATAAAATAATCAATGCTTCGAAACAAAGGATGGCATGAACATCTTAACTTGAATATTCAAAATTTCAATACCTTTCGGTGCACGTGGTAGTATAAGCACTGGAACATACAAATTATACAAGCGCTGAGATAGACATAAAATACAAGCATGTCTAAGTTCCATACAAAAAAATTTGAATACGGGGTGTAATAAATATAACCACCCCAACGTGTTTATATCATGGGTATGCTTCAGCGCAGTAATGTAATAGAAAAAACCATTTTGTTTTCATCTTATGTATGCACCAAGGCATTTCATGTAATGCCACATCACTGCATTTTCATTTTATGTATGCACCAATAATTTATGTATTTGTGCACCCATACATTTTTTGGTTTTATGTGCGTTCCATGGAATTTTATGTAAGTTTGTTATAGTGAATTTTATGTTTTACATACCAAGGTGTTTTATTTAATGGTGCACCGAAAAAAAATCTACTACAATCTTCATGAGAATATTTTTTTTTAGTTATATGGAACATTTGTTAAAACTTCTATTAAATCCCCCTCTTTGAACCTTTGTTTTCTCTGGTCCTATCCTCCCAAGGTCACCATGGCCAAATTGAACCCTTTCTTCTACATCATGTTTCAAATTTTGTTTTCACTTCCACTCACTCTCTCAATAAACTTGGTCAAATACATCCTGGTTATTCATCCAAGCTTCCTATTCATTGTTATGGTAATACTTGGAATTTTGGCTTCATCCAAGAACACCAAGAAACTTACATGTGGGAGAAGAAATCCCTTGGAAAATATAATAAATTCATGCCCCAATACCAATGCATGATCATCCAATGGAGAAACCTTCAAGTCCCGGTTTCCAAAACAACTTCCAACTTTCAATTCCACTATTGATTTGACCACTTTGTACATGGTTGTGTTTCTCTCAAGATTATGATGGATTGTCTTTGTGGTCTTCACACTCACAAACTTGTGGTTAATGCGAGTGTTCACCAAATAAGCCACCTTCACCCCACTCACCATTGCATCCACAAAGTAAATTTATTCCCCTTCACATTGTGAATGTTATCCATGGCCTCTATCTTTTAAGTACTCTAGATTTGCTATCAAAGAATCCACTACTTCCAACATATCCTTTGAAGGTACAAAAATTTGAAATACTTCCACCATGGTGACAAGATTCTCCTATGCCAATTACACTTGGTCTTCTTCTAACCATTCCAACTTAGTCTTCATCATAAAATATGCTATGAAGTGGTTTTCATCACAAAGAAAAAACCAAAAAAGATTTCCTCTCCTATCAAGCAACTTCTTCCTTGTTGCGACACCTCCTTTTCCCTCGGCATATTCCTTATTGACAAACCTAAACATGGCGTCTCCCTAGACATGGTTCCATCCAAAAATGTCCTCATCTCATCATTGTATGATTTTGATTGTTCCTTGATATTGTGCATATAATTCAATCCTTCATGTAACTATGTTAAGTTTTGATTCACAACATATATTCTATTCTACCATTCTCGTCATCACAAGATTTCCATCATGCAATATCAATCATCCTCTTCCATCCTTCTAGACATTACATCAAATTTAACTTCATAATGTCCACCCTGTATAGCCATTCATGCACAAATTTCGTCTTTTAGGTTCATTTGAGCCTTGGATCGCATCACGAAAATAATCTTGAATGCATCTAACTTTCCCTAAATATTCCCTTAGTTTCCCAACTACCTACAACAACAACACAACAATGCACTCAAGTGTTTCTGTCTCATTTTAAAATGCACCTCAACTACCTATTTCACCAAAACCACTATGTGATGCCAACCCAACTCTGTCTCCCAAGCCCACAAAAACCCAAACTCACCCAGTTGCTTCACAGTTCTTTGCCTAATTTAATTTCCACCTTCAAAGTCATTCTACCTATTCATTGGAGCGCCCAACCTTCCAAGTGAATCAAGTGAGCCACCAAAGTTTTATCCAAAGTTCTGATCAATCCTATGTTGTAACTTTACGGACATGGACCCTTTCCTCACACAACAAATATACCTCATATTTGAAACATGTTGTACCCAAAAATGTCACCAAGATTGTTATGATCCCATCTTCTATGCACCTATAGTCTTCTTGAGGATCCAAATCAACTTTGTGCACTAAATCTCCCTGACACCTGGGGTCATGTGGCATTGCAACGTTTCATTTTTTCATCTTGACCAAACCAAAGTTACTTCATCCAGACTACACCTTACTTAATACACACCCGTAGTCTTTCTTAAGCTAATTGTGCCAACTACACTTCATTTATTTACTTAAACAATTACATAGTTCTTATACTTATTGAATTACACAACCATTCATACACAAGAGACACAAATATTGTTGAGAAACACAATATGTGTCGAACACCCGTATCAGTCTTTATATACAAATTTTGTTACAATTCTTTACAAAAAGGAGCTCAGATCTCAATACATATATATACAAGAATTTTCCTAAGTCACATATCTGCTTGCCTATTTTCTCATACACCCAAGTATCCTTGTCACAAACTGAGCTTGAGTGTTGTAGCCTTCTCCCCATATCACACACTATTCTTCCTAACCATTGTTCCTCTCCATCATGTGTCCTGCCAAAGACAACCAACGAGACACTAAGAGACACCTTCACAATTTTCCTTCATCTTTGCCCCACTTTGTCTCACCTTTTACCGATTCATATACCTCACTCTCTAACTTGAGTTGTGATTATGAGATTTGATTACATGCGTCTAACTTGCCTCATCTCCCAAAAGATATACACGGCCACTTAAGGTCACAAAGACTCATGACCCACAGGAACCATCACACCCCTTCATCTTGTTCCCAAGATGACCTACATTGATCCTCTTGGTATGGCCATGCATCATGTTCACCTCACTCATTTCATCCACAAAAACCACAATACCCACCCCTTATCATCACATTTTCTCTACATTTGTGTCCTTTTTTGTTGACTAACTCCAAATCATCCACACTCTTGTACCACCAAGTCATGTCATCCATAGCAACCTCATGGTGTGCTTCGCAAGTCATGGGTGCACATATCCTTAGTCACATCATGCTCAAGGGATGTCCCAAGGATCGCTTCTCACTCACTATATGATTATTGGGTGTGCCCTTGTTTGTCTCAACAACATGGAATGGTGAATGTTCATGGTAATGCTCTAACACATTACTTGAAGTTAATTGCACATGTATAACAATTAATTGGAAAGTTGCGGGTCACATTTGAGAGAATTTGGATCTAGTTTAGATATAACCTTTCTTTTAATGATCTTTCATTATGGTTTAGATATAACATTTCTTTTAATCACCTCTCATTATGTTTTCCACCTACACACTTCATGTTTTATACATAGGATATTCCTAACCTATTTTTCTTCCACTCCATGTATGAGGGAGACCTTTCATCTATTTACATTAAAGAACCAAGTGAAATTCCCATAACCATTGGAAAATGATTCGTGTTGTTCTCCACTTGTCCTTTATATGAAATATAATCTTCTTTAATCCATATTCCCTTTTCCTATAGGTTCGTCTCACATTATAATATTGATATCATATTTTATTTATGCTCTACAACTTATTTTTGATAATCATAACTTATTTTCACTTATCAATAGAATTTTCTCCTTTAATTTAAAACTTCAGCTTCTTCTCCCACTTCCTTTATCTCCTTGTCTAATTTATGATCTTTAAATTCAACTTATATTTCCTCCTTAAATAATGAGGATTTGAGATAGCATTCTTGAA
>JASDQU010216653.1:0-18202 GCA_032191745.1 Picea mariana | reverse complement strand
ATTCGGTGGTAATAGATTTCTTAGAAGAGAATATTTTGTCTAGATTTGGCTGCCCCCAAAAGATAGTCACAAATAACGCACATGCTTTTAAATCTATGGCTATGGTCAGTTTCTGCCAAAAATATAATATTGTGCTTGGTCATTCCATGACATACTACCCTCAGGGAAATGGTCTGGTCGAGTCTTCAAATAAGAGCCTAATCAATATAATTAAGAAAGTGCTGAGTGAAAACAAGAAATCTTGGCATGTACATTTGAATACACCATGTGGGAAAATCGGATAGGTATGAAAAAGTCTATCGGCACTTCTCCTTTCCAAATGGTGTACGGGACCGATGTAGTGTTACCTATAAATCTAGCACTTCCCATAATGAAACTTTGGCAAGATGAGAAGGAAGAACCAAATCATGTCACAAGAAGGATAAATCAGTTGATTGAAGTCCAACAACACAGGGCCTAAGTAGACAAAAGGTTGCAGAAATACCAGGATGACATGAAAGCGTTATTCGATCATAAAGCCAAAGACATGGATTTTCTCCTCGGAGATTTGGTTTTAAAATGGGATGCTAGGAAGGAAGACTCCGTGAAACATGGTAAATTTGATCACATCTGGTACGGACCGTTCAAGGTTGCATCTCCTGAAGGAAAAAATTCATTTCTGTTAGAAAATTTGGACGGTAAAATCTTGAACGCCCCTGCCAACGGGCGTTATTTAAAACACTATATGGAATAGTTGATTTCCAGAATTCCCACTGTATATACCGGTTTGTTTATTCTTTTTATTTCATAATTTTCTTTGGTAAGTCAACTTTCATTATGTCAATAATTTATATATATATAATAAAAAAACAAATAAAAAAAATAAAAAATAAAATAGGTTAATGTTTTTCTAGAAGTAGGGATATAAAATTCTCAATGTATTCAATTCTTTAAAATCCCTGATACTCTTTGTATTGTTCCCTTACAGGATTCTAGCTGATAGCCCGACAAGTGAAAGTAGCAAACAAACAGCCTTATAGTGGAAGATAAATTCGCCAAAAATAGGTGATAGATAAGATTTTCTGTTATTTCAAAAGAGAACAAAAATGGTAAGGCAAAGGTGTGAATTTCAGAAAAGTCTATTTTTTCAAACAAAGGTTTGTTATAAAAAAGTGTGGTGATTGTCTCGTAAGTGTGATAGGTCACTAAAAGAATGATTTCAAAATCTGGGCCCTAAGAGTTTCACCTAGAATAAGACAAGAGGTAATTAAAATAAACAAAAAGTGAAAAGCATCACTGAGAAAGAATTCCAGGAGTTGGGTTTAATTCACGACCCTCGTTTTTTGATTCCCAAGTATTTTCTCCGTCGCCCCTTTCTAACCTCGGTTTTTCCTTCATAAAAGACCAAATATCTTTTTGGTTTTCCCACAGAGGGAGAAGATATTACGTCTTAGCTCTGGAAGCTGAAAAACAGTTCTTAAAAGGTATACCAGTCCTCATAACTCCTCACGTTCCAACTAAATAGGTTATTCTTAGGCCGATCTTGACTTTCCTAGGTTTCTTAACAGTTTTCTAAGGATTTAGGCTTGCTCGAAGGAAGACACCTGGAATTAATCTTCCCCTTTTTCCCTGCAGACTAAGGTGCTTTGAAAGTTAAAAAAGGGGTTGGTCCAGGGTAATCAAAGCAAGTTGACATACCTACATTGCAAATTTTACATCGATACCATCCCTGGTATACTTACTACCACTGATTGCCCCCACTTCATGTTCAAAAAGTAAAATATAAGACAGATGGTGAAAGGAAATTCATATTTGATTGCCCTCATCTAGGCCAAGAAGACGATGAAAGGAAATTCATTTAAATGATTGCCCTCATCTCGGCATTTAAATGCATAATTATAATTCGAAGTGGTGAAAGGAAATTCAGTAAAAAGGGACAGATAACTTCACCGGGGTACTAAACAGGCTCGTTGGCAGTGAAGCAATATCTGAGGTATCTGTAAGGTTGTCATACATAATTTTCACTCTACCCTGGTTACCATCCTTTTCGAAACCGGATCTGCATCCCAAGTCCAGACAGGGCTCCCCAATTAAAAACATGAAATTTACTTCGTTTGATGCAAGCCAAAAGCCGCAGGATCTGTTGGATTCCCTAGGATTGTTTTGACCATCTTAAAGAAAACTTAAATTCAGTAGCAAGAAGGAGAAGATCAAGAATGGAGCTGCAACTGAGTTTACAACTTGAGAATTTTGAAAATCTTTTCAGAAGTAAACACGAAATCTCTTTTTCCCCCTGTATCCCCTTCCTAAGAAAGTTCTATAGAAAGAAGCCATTGACTCCATTTACCCAATAAAGGCACTACGTCTACCTGTTCTCCTCATCCCACAAGGAGACGAGGTCCCCAATTGGAGCCTATGTTGAAACATATATTAAATTTTTTATCTTCAAATCTAAAACCTTCCTTTTTCGGGTTTCGGCTTTTCACGAAGCATAACCCTCACTGTCATTTCCAAAAGGCCGGTACCGAAATCCTGACAAGATTTATTCTTTAAATAATAAAAGGGAAAAAACAAAAAGTGTTACAAAAGTCCTAATGCGCTTTCTTTAAAGTTATTTTTTAAATCATTAAAAGTGTAAACCCCAAAGGAGTTAAGACTAACCTTTAAAAAAAAATTCGGGGTTCAGGGTTTACTGAGAACATAGGTTTTAATGCATTTCCAATTGTGGAATCTCGATCCCCGATTTCCCGAAAAATGGAAGTTACTAATTATTAAAGATTACATTAATCATATCGCAATTTCGGGATACAAGGTTCAATGATAACATACCTCTTGTCAACATAATCTCTAAAATCCTGAAACATAAAATCCTGACCCATAACTGAATTAATCATGTTTTGGAAGTTAGTCCTTAATCCTGATTAATTAATTCACTAATACAAAATTAAGGCTTAAGTTAATCATTTCGCAATTTCGGAAATCGGGATTTAGCGATGACATACCTCTTGTCAACACGATCCCCGAAACCCCAAAATAATCAAAGTGGGTTTAATACTGATTAATTAATTAACTAAAACGAAAGTGAGTCCTAATTTAAACTTGTCACGATTTCGCATTTTCAAAAATCGGGTTTCAACGATAACATACCTCTTGTTAACACGATCCCCGAAATCCTGAAATGAGAAGTCTCGACTCTTAATCTGTGTTTATTCTAAATTAATTCTCTTAATCATAATTAATGACAATCAAACTTTTTAGGTTAGTTCATGTTCCGGTTTCCGATCGATTGAAATTTTCCGATTTTTGAATTCAAAATCGCCAAAACACGACCACTTTAATAAAGGATAATTGATGATATGTGACACTAATGCGTATCTTAGTAAATATACACTGCATTCAATGTATTGAATTCTTGTCAGCTGCGTCAGTACTTGCATCGTTAAATGAATTAAAAGAAAATTTGAAGGTCTATGTTTCGCAACATATTCTGTTTCATACTATCAAGCGTAAGACGCATTCAGTCGAGCTCATGCACTCCTTTTTTGTGACAGGTTTTCCATCTAACTTAAAGTCATGGCACCAAAGAAAGCACCGAAGAAGAGTGAAGATACACAGGAAGGATATATCATATCCAACACTACGCCACACGCTATCAACTCAATTAAATCTTGGACACAAATATCTGAATTCATGGAATACGAAATCAAGAATTCTCCTATTGATTCCAAGAATCACTTCCAGGATGTAGCAGAATCAGAGCTTCATAAGATCACAACACACCCTCGGCTTATGGCGTACAACGACATGATCAAATGGGCCTTGGAAAAGATTGATATTCTGACAAGGACCATTTTAAATGATCAAGGGGTCGTTGTAGGCTCATTCAGGCCAGAACATATACAAGTAATGTATAAGCTCTCACCAAATCCTAAGTACTCTTTTAATGCCAAGTTTTTAGCTGAATTTCAAAGGAAAGAGTGTACTGAGGCAGACCGAACTTATCCCGATTTAATTAGAAATGGTGGAGATGTCCATCAAAGTTTAGGGCCGATACCCATGGGATTTATGCCATGACATCTTTGAACGAATACATGGTCTATGTAGCCATTATGCTGTGTAGAATTTTCGAGAAAAAAGATCCCTGCCATTTTCCTGCAAAATGGGTGCCCTTTTTAGAAGAAGCTTCAGAAGGATACACTTTCAACTGGAGTAAGATTGTGTCTGATAACCTAGCTCAAGAAGTTTCAAACTACAGATTTACAAAATATAAAGGTCAACCAGTGGCCTTTTACATGTTAGTGTACATTATGGACACAGTTTGCTTTGTGACTCCTTTTCCCTTGATGAATTGGAGTTGGAACATAAATTGTCTCGAACCCATTCACGAATATCACTTTGTGCTATGGGAAGAAAATGCTAAGAATGTGTTTTATGAAATTTTCCATTTCATAATTATTCCAATGCATAAAATGTTTCATGGTTGTGAACCCCCTCGCATTTCTGAGTCAGTCTTAGGAAATCTCAAAGCAATAGCTGACTGGTTTGTTGATGCAAACTTCTCTTATATTAGGGTTTATGGATGCTCATGTTGGGTATATGTGTTATATTCTTTGCATGTGTGTGTGTGGGCGCGTCAGATACGACAACTGTGTCTGACGATCCCTACCACTAGAGCTCTGTTGTGTGCACCGGGTGCTTTCCTAGGGGGGTCTCGGGGGGGCAGGTATGCCCCCCCTGGTTACGCGCAGCGTTCGACAACGGGTGGTAGCCTGGGGCAGCGCCCCGAAATTTTCTTTTTGGGCGTTTTTTTCTATTTTTAGCGTATTTTGCTATTTTCAGCGAATTTTTAAATTAATATTGGATTAAGGGATTAGGGTTTTGGTATCAACGGAATACCTAAAAACATTGTATATATTGTATGGTGAATGGTGAAATTTGAGATAATGAAAATAAGAAAGGTTTTCCTGGTTGAGGGTTTCCGGTATAAAATCTATGTGTACTCTGTGTATGAGCCATTGATTAATTTATGTCTTGCTTAAGAATCTATATGCATTTCTTTACTTCACAGGTTCAAAACTTACAGCTCAATCCCCCCTCACGCACTTCCAAAATTCCTCCCAGACTGACTGGTATTGAGGGAGGTAGCACATCAAATAGTGAAAGGTGGTATTGGAATAGAGCTAAAAGTAGCTCAAAATAAATCCTAGCCAATCTTCCCTGTGTATGTCAGGAAATTTTCATTACTAAACCTCGACCATTCTAAAGTAGAGGCTGAAGCATTAGAAGAAATAAAATTGGTAGATATTGAGCACAGAAAGCATGACCCTTATCAATTAGTAAGCAAACATTTGATGCACTGTAATTTGAAAGATTATGAGCATGAAACATCTATTTATGATGATATATTCAAGGAGTTTAAAACTTATGAAGAAGTATTGAATAGGGTACAGGCCTTATCACCCGACTTGCAGACTGGTTTTATATCCTTCCAAAGTCACAGGTGAAGTTGTTTGCCAAAAATTTTGCAAGGTGAATCCACGACTCCTCCTCCAAAGCAGGAAGGGCCTCCCCCAGGCTTTGAAACAAATGTACAGGAAAAAGATAATACAAAGGGAAAAATGAAGGAGAGTGAAATGCCTTCACAGGAAATAGGAGTCCCTCAGACAGAAAAATCAGAGATGGGGAAAGGAAAGGAGTTGGAAACACCCTCAGAAATCCCTAAGAGTTTTCTGAAAAAAGTAGGAGGACCAACATCGAAATAACTTGGAAGTCCCATTACTTCCTTGACTCCATTGCAGTCTACTTATGGAAACCCCCACGAGGGAACTCTATACATTAGTGATCTTGAGCCTATTTCTAGGGATGATATTCCTTCATCCGATTATTTTTTCAGTAGAAAGAGGAAGGCTATCCTGAAATAGGAGATGCATCCAAGAGGATATATGATGATTAAAAAGCACAAGATCATTATAGACGGACAAAAACTTAAAGAGGGAGAATTCACTACAGAAATAGTGGGCACAATGGGAGCTTTAGCATCGGCGAATTTATACTCTGTGGGTAGTTTGACAACTATGTTGGAACAAAAATACCAAATGATAGCTCTGCTTCAGAATCAATTAAAGGAGACTGAAAGAAATATCAGTTGGGGGATAAAAAAGGGTCTAGAACAAGCTAGATTAAATGATATTCAAGAGATTCAAAAAATGAAATCAAGCTTAGAGGAAGCAAATTAGAAAATGCAGGTCACTCAAACACAGGTCATAAAGCAATAGGAAATAAATAAACAATTACAAGGTAAGATTAATTCCATTTTAAATCAAGTGGTAGAGCTCGAAATCTTCCAGGCCCAGGTATTGGAAATACATATGAAGATAGAAAAAGAGCAACAAGGAGTGTTTTTTAATCTGGAATTTGTCCATAATTACTTTCAGGAAACAAATAAATCCTTGGAAAATATTCTCCAGAAAGAAAGAGAAGTAAAAGCGGCCAGTGCAACTTTCCAAAAAGCAGTGGCTTTTTCAACAAAAGAGGATTTTGGGGAGGCTCAAAAGCTATCTATTTCATAACAGATTAAAGGTGATGTAATACTCAAGGTATGAAAGGCAGACATCACAGAAAACAAAAGAATAACCAGAGAAGTTAATGACAATTGTCAAGGAATTTTTGATCTTTTAGAGAAAACTTCATTGAACATTGGAAAAAACGATTGTCCCGGGTTGTTAAGAGAAATTAATATTGTCAAGCATCAATTAAGATTTAAAGAAGAGCTGGAAGAAATTCAGGCAGAGATTCCACAAATAAAAGTAATCAATGTTACTCAAATTGAAAAATGGATAGTAATGCCTAACTTAAAGATAAAAACTATTAAGTTTACGAGAAAGATAATCAAACATTGTCTGCCAGAACTGCAGAGAAAGTTTTTCTTATTTGAAGCAAAGGATATTCTAGAAAATCCTAGAGTTTTAGTGTAGTTTCTGGGAAAATGTATTCGTTGTCTTAAAGAAGAAGGAGGAGGTTCATCAATGCAGACATGAAATACTGTTTTGAAGATTTTTATCATTGGAATAATAAAGCAGTTAGAATATAAATGTAAATGGTTTGACATTGTTCATTCATGTAACCGTTAGTCTTAGGAAGTTAGTTAATCACCAACGAGAAAAATGTTTGGTGATCATGTATAAATATATTTTCACAAGACTGAGAAAAGGCTTTTGGTTTTTTGAGAGAGTCGATTGTATTAAAAAAATTTCCAATGCACTGTGATATAAATAATACATACGAGATTTTGAATTCTGTTAACTTGAAGCTATGTGTTCTTTTACCCTGTTTCCAATAGTTTTCAATATTTTTCTTCTTATGTATTTCTAATGAATGATTAACTATAAGTTTATTTCACACATCTATTGTAGTTTGAATTGATTTGGTTATTAAATCATTTACAATTTTTCCTCGGTGATTGCTATCAGCAGTTTCAAGACCTGTAGGTCATTTGAATGATTATATTTTACAATTCATTAGAAATCTCGTTTTCCTCTTTGCCTCCTATTACAATATGAGATTCTTTCATGATTAAAGCCTCATATTGTCTCAGTAGTACTACTTTGTTATTTTACTATTCTTAAAATTGTTTCAAGTACAGGAAACGGCCTCAACTGTTATTATTCTATTATTTTGAGTTCCAATACTCATTTTCTCTTTTCATCCCTTAAAAACTAAAGCAACAAATCTTCAAACTTTTCATATTTAAATAAAACTTTATTTTCCATGACTGTCCCAAATAATAGACAGCCCAACATAGAACCTGGTCTACAAGATCAAACTAGCATTGCTTTAAACCCGTTTAATACTATTATGCAAACAACAACTAACTGGGTTGAATTAGAACATTCATGGGAAGCTATTAAGAGGGATATTAGCATCCAATAACAATGGGAAGCTAGACAGAGGCAGTTGAGAAACCAACTCTGATTTACCCTTCATTTTGATTTTTACCCTTTAATTACCCTTACCTTTACGGAAAGTATAAACTCAGGAACAACAAGTAGTCTTTGTTTAAATAGATTAGCCCTTAAATAGCCCATTTCCTTAGTTAGACTATACTACCTCTATCCTTTTTGCCTTGGCACATATAGTGATACAACTATAATTTTACTTACCATGGGTTGACAATTTAATTGATGGTTTTTAGGTGTTTTTTAGTGCATATAAAACACCCATCACTAAGCACAACAAATGAGGGGTTACCATGTCATACATCAAAATATACAACCAAAGGCATAGCATGCCAAAAAGAGAATGTGCACGCGCACTCGAAAATGATAACGCGATAGAGAAAGGACCAACGGTCACTAAAAAGCAAAAAAAATGGAAATGGTGGGTACAAGAAATAAGCGCCAACAG
The DNA here is from genome assembly GCA_032191745.1 of Picea mariana. NCBI lineage: Eukaryota > Viridiplantae > Streptophyta > Pinopsida > Pinales > Pinaceae > Picea > Picea mariana. Next base: position 9,820 of record JASDQU010216653.1, on the reverse strand, counting down.
ACGACGATGATCAAAATTGAATGACAATAACGTTTGATGGGACGCCACATTAATCACTCCAGCTAGAAACAACAAGAGAATTCAATGACCAGTACGCGGGAAGCACCATTTCATTCAAAATGCAAGTTGGGTAACATCTCTGAGAAGTTTCACACGATTCCTATATAAGGTAACCACACGAGGATCAAAAGGGATATTGAGAAATTGAGAAAAGCATAGAGTGATAGAGTATACAGAGCAGAGAGTGAGTTTACAGAAGTTACATATCCAACTAAGCTCGATGGAGACTACCTTTACCACCCAATCTAGGAGCGTCAAGCCATACCTACAGACGACCTCGAAGAAACTTCATAACACCTCAACAACAACATGAAACCGAACAACAACCACCTTGACCTCCAGAATTCATCAACTTGGATGAAATCTTATCGCCTGATATGGCACTAGGAAGCCCCACACCAGTGGTGGGGGAAACCCAACAGACAACACTAGTGGGCATGGACATCGATATGCTGGAAGTAGGACAGAGTCAGCAGACCTAGGATACAAGAAATCCTTCATGCTCGAAAAACCTTGAAGAAGCCCCAAGGGTTAATGGGACGATCCCAAACCAGGAAGAAATGGTCGCTCGAGAAAGGTCACACATAACCATGCAGGAACAACCACAAGAGGGCATAGTGGAATATGTCACCAATCGGGCAGAGGAGTATGTAGAAGAGAGAAAAATGGAGGATGGAACCTCGATTCAACCACGACAATGGAAGGGAAAATAATTAGTAGCAAGGTCACCATGCAAGCAGGCTGCCGCAACCATAGTCTTGTCACACATTCCAGAAGGGGTGTGTGTCGCGGGTAACTTGTTAGGCCACATGGAGAAACTACGATACTCAGACCATGATGTGACTGACACAGACAATTTTCCAAAGTTTTCCAAGAAAGTTTACCTGGATACAGTGGGAATAGGACACTTTGGAAAACCAATTAACCAACCAAATCAGTGGGTAGCCAGACTGGCCAAAACCGAGATTCTAGGCCTGTTATAGATACCGCACTTTGAAAGGGGCCAAGACGTAAGAAACTACATCAAGGAACTGATGGAAGTTACCCATAGAGGACACCTATGGCTGGAACAGCCCATCTCGATAGACATGGAGATCATTACATATATTATAGGGATGCCACCTCGGGGGGAGACACTCGTGCAATTCCTTTTTGACAAGATGAAGGAGAAGGAACTGGTCGAGGAAATGAAGAAGACCTATGGTACAGAAAGAGGATCGTGCAGAATCATAATTAAGTGTATTAGTGACACAACAACAAGGATGGCTACAAAAATCATGGTGTGCAAGTTACTCAGGAAATGTCGCAAGGAGGAAGTCCCTGTCAGGGTTGCTGCAGCTGCAGCAAAATGTGCGTAGGGCACTATACTCAGTTGTGCCCTGTACTTGTTCAATTTGTTCCTGGAATACTACAAGGATGCGCATGACCTGGGGACATAATTTCACTATTTGTGGCTACTCGTCCTGATCACCTTGGTCGGATGGAGGGAGCCTAAGTATACATACTTTTCCGCGAGATCCAATCCTTGTCGCTAAGTGCAATACCTATCATTGGGGAGAACTTCAGACCCCAAGAAAAAAATTGTGAATGCAAGCATGTTCACAGGATATTACAATGAACTGCATGAAAGCATTACCAACACTTGGTGGATTACACCAGAAGTGGTCACACAGTATCAAGGTATAGCCAAATTTAAAGCAACCAAGCATACAGTATGGATCCAAGAACAGAAGGATCCTGAGAACCAATGGCTACAACTGCAGTACTACGTCAAGGAAGAGGACGTAGAAATAGCCATCAAAGATTGGCATGAGGACTGGAGGATTCCAGATTTAAATCAAGTGATTTCCACAGATAAGGAGGTTGAGACATGGCAGGAACTGACACCTGCAGAAGACAAAATGACACCCAAGAAGCCAAGGACAGGTCAGAACCTAGCACAACAGAAGAGAGGGATGTGTCCAAGAAAGGCACCTGGGCAGGGAAGAAGAACAACACCCAGGCGCTGCAGGAACAGGAAAAAGAGAATGAGATAGAACATGGGGCCACATCAAGTGATATTCAACAGGAAAAAGGCACAAAAAATGCCACCATAATATAAAATCATGGGGGACGATGTAGTCCTTGTGGCCCAGATGGTCCAGGACCGAACAACAAAGGATTTTGATGAAGCTAGGTGCCAAAGGGATAGGATGCATGATGAGCTGGTAGACATGAGGCAGCTCCTCAAGAAAATCAGATAAACATAGAGGGCCAACAAAGGCATATAATCAATCCCAGTAGCATCACAGACAAGAGTAAAGGTTGGATCGAGTGAGAAGGATATGATCCAGACAACAGCACAACCAAGATTGACGTTTCAAGTCACACCCAGCATGTTGTGCATGGATGAAATTGTGGGTCAGACACCATTGAAATATTTTTCCCAAATCCATTTGGTAATGACATGGATACCAATCAAGGTATTGTATAAACTGCAAGTCAATGTCATGCAGGAGGTACAGTTGTGCACACGCATAGATGCATTGGAATTGAAGTAGATGAAGGACAATAGAGAAGAGTTGGAATTGGTGCTCGAGCAGGTCAAGATCGAGACCAAAGACGAGAAATATCACACAAATACGTTCGAGTAGGGATTGGCAATAGCCTATGAAAAACTTCCAAAGAGAACACAGACAACAGAGCTCATGATGACGCATAATATTGATCAGATTGTCCAAACAATCGATCAATACAGGCAGGATATCGAGACCCTATGGGAACAACTCACCCCTACCACTCCCCCGGAAGTCAAGGAGAAAAGGAAGCAGGAAGCAACAACACAGATGGAGGAGATGGAGCGACAAGTCTGCATAATTACCGACTTGTTTGATAAAGCAACACAACTATGGAAAAAGTTGGAGGAGGATCAATAGGTCTAGTAGTGGGACCAATAAGAGGAGAATATAAGTGCAACTATCCAGTACCTCAAGCAAAGGAAAAAGATGATGTCAATCATCGAGCACATCAAAGGAGAAGAGGATATGAAGAAGTTGCAAGCAAAACTCATAGCCGCACAAACACAGAAGAAGGAGTGACAACCTCAAATGGAACCTCTCCAAGAGTAGGAAACAAAGGTCATTGCGTAGGCGAAAGAAGAAAATAATAACATGGCACAAAATCAGGCAAAATGTGCAGATATGGTCAGTGACAAGATTGCAGCACAAGCATTGGACCCACTCAGAGAAAAGACTGCACATGCTCAAACACAAGAAAAGGAACTCACAAAGAAGTTCTAGGCTCTCGCATGAGAGATTGATGAAGTGCACAAAGTTTAGGTGGATTGGGACGAGCCACATGTCAGTGTTTGGGACGTGTTGGATGCAGGCTTAGCTAGGAAGAAAGGGCATTTTTGGAGGAGAAGCATGCAAGGAGGAAAATATAGCTGGAAGGAAAAGAAGCACGTGTAAGAGAAGCAGGCGAGGTGCACATGCAAGGAATACCTAATGACACTAGGTTTAGGGTTTTTGTAATGTATTGTAATGGTTGGTGAGACAAGGATATAAATAAGTAGTACTTAGAGAGAGGAAACAAGGGAGAAGAGATAGAGGGGTGGGGATAGAGACACAAACACCCACAGAGGAAGAGAGAATTGGAAGTACTATAAGAGTCATTAAGTTGGTGAGCTAGGGAAGTAATGAACGACTCAATCCTGAGGGTTAGATCGCAGGCTGAGGAGCCTGGTGCGATCTAGTCAGCCTCAAAGGGATCGAGGAGCCTGTGGAAAAGGGTGAGACCTAAGCTTGTAAAAATGCATGGCGTGATGTATATTTGAAACATAATAAAAGCTTGAGAGCCAGATATTTGTGGATCTAGCCCAAGAGGGGGTGAACCATGATAACACTGTGTTATGTGAATGAATGTATGCGTTTTTATGTCTGATTAATTGATAAATGTTATATGAATGAAGTAATTGGTAGATCTGGTATTCCACATGCATGAATAGAATGAATGTTATAGTTATATGTTAGACTGAATGAATAAAGATTACGTAACACAACCATAGATCTCCACTCATTCTCAGGTTGTAAACACCTGAGTATTTCAGACACCCATAGAGCTATCTCAGGTGAGACTGCGCAGTACACTCTGTGTGTTGCGTTTCCTTATGGTTTACCAGAGGGGATGATAGTTTAAAGGGATTTTGTTGGGAAGCTTATCAAATATGAACCAGGGTCAATCTAGGATGGTAAGCTAGAATCATAATAAACCATAAATAATCCTCAATACCAATAGAAGAGTAGAAATCCAACAAGAATGATCCTAGAGTAGTCTTCGATGGAATGAAGGCTTGTGACCCGAATATAGTCTTCGATGGACTGAAGACTCAAAGCTCGATGTAGTCTTCGATGGAATGTAGTTCTCGATGGATGGAGGACTCCTCCAATTTGTGTGAATTTCATTAGGCATAAAACTCATAGTGAGGTGAGTGGCCCCGATAAGCATCGGGCTGACCCTTCTCCCAATACTGGGCTGCAGACTAGCAGAGATAGGGAACATATACATCAAGAGTAGATGTGCACTAACATAGTCTTCAACAGACTAAAGACTCGAGGTTCTTGAGGTGAAATTCCACGTGTCCGATAACATCGAGCTAAATGCATTCACGGAGTGATCATGTGGGAATGTGGAAATTCTAGGATCAACTATGAGGTGAATGTGGCTCCGATGTGGTCATAATTATTGTCATGGGACAATAATGAACCAAGATGCTAGACACATGGTTGTGGAGATGGATCATAAATATAGCTAACGAGTCTCATGGATAAACTTTTCTATGACAAAAGAATACCAAGAACAATACAAGATATGCTTGGAGAATTCCTTCCTTGGTGAGAGCGAGTATTGATGGTTGCAACTTCATGAGACATTATTATGTGATGATACTCCTCGATGGACTGAGTTTAGTATGACACTTATTGATGGATTGATAAGTTGTACTGGGTTGGTGCCCAACATTCCTTGGTAGTAGACCATGTGGACATGTGATCCCATGGGAGTATACCAAGTGGACACATCATGGGCAAGTAGGTCCTTAATGATGCACTAAAGGCGAGTAAGTCCTAGTGCCACACTACGAGTGAGTAGGTCCTAGTGCCACACTATGGGAGAGTAGGTCCTAGTTCCACACTATGGGTGAGTAGGTCCTAGTGCCACACTATGGGCGAGTAGGTCCTAATTCCACACTACGAGCAAGTAGGTCCTAGTGTATTCTAGTGATGATGAAGCTCTAGAAAAGATCCACATTGGGTGTAGCCATGTGCAATGTGATGATGCTACTAGTAGCATGGTATGCATGACCATGGCATGGTCAGAGGACCATGGCATAGCCTGTGAGGCTATGAGTACCAGAGGAAGCAAATCATGGAGAATACCTCCCTGGCTAAGAGGGAGTGTTGATGTTTCTGGTAGCTACGGTAGGTATTCACCTCCAAGATAACCTTTCTTATAGATGAAGTTGCCAAGACATTAAAGGAAAACCATTGGAAGTCAAAGAATATCCCAAAAGAGAAGTCATCCTCACAAAAAATAATAAAGAAGAAACATATTGCTCCAGAAGTAAAGTCAGTTCCAGAAAAATATAAACATAAAATATATTTTCCAGAAAGTCAGGTCGACCCTACCAGAATAGTCACTAGACAAACTAGTATAAATAAGAGTGAATCCTTACTCATTTGGCACAATCACTCACTCGCTCATCAACAATGCAATTTTGGTGGAGAGAGATGCAGTTGCAGAAGGAAGAAGGGAACATATGAAGGGTCTATCTCTTTTGTTCTTGGTGATGTGTTTGTGAAGGTTAGCTACCCTAGCGCTCTAGCTAAGATTTGTTGCAGTATTGTTGGTGGTGTGCTAGTGGAGGCTAAAATCCCTAGCACTATGGCTAGTGTGTGTTGCATCTATGTTGTTGGGTTATATTCTTTGTACTTTTCTCTAGTGGATAGAGATTGTTCTTGGTTATTTTGTCTTGGAAAGGATATTATCTATAAGAAGGTTGTTGGTTTTTCTCCCCTTGTGTAGAAGGGTTTCCCAAGATTTATATATTATGCTCGAGGGTGGCATGAGTAGGTGTCTATGGTTGAGTGGCGATGGTGCAACATCGCCTATGGAGAAACGAACATGCAAAATAATTTTAAATTTCTATGGTAAATATAATGTTAATGTAATTAATGAAAAATCAACAAGTCCAACCATCACAATGGTTTGTTTCAACTTCTAAGGAAATTTTGAAAATTTTCTCAACTTTGCAAAAAAAATAAAATTATCCTTCTTGGTTTGTTATCGTCAAGTGAAATGCGAGTTTTTGGGGTCTTACCACCACTTTAAGCCATGTCTTGAAGAAAAAAACATTACTTTGGGAGAAAATACATGTTCTACTCACTGATAAAAAAAACCCATGGTGATTAGTGAAAAGCCAAAATACAACTCTCATACACAATGATTTTCCCAACAACTAATATAGCATTTGCTTATGCATTGAGGTCATTTCCTTGCCTATTTATATAAATTTTATCTTCTTTGTAAAGGGTCTTCAATTTCTCTTCTATTCTTCGATAATTTTGCGGGAACTCTACCAAGTTGGAACCAAATCTTAATATAGCTTCCTAAATATACTTCCATTCTCTTGGTTGGTTTTCCATGTCATCTCCAACACCTTAGACATTTCAACCCTACTACCTCAAGGGAGGTTCCATGGAAACTAGAGAAAGGGCATCTTGAGTCACCATACATCATGTTAGTCTCTAATTTTGTTCTTTATTTAGTGAGTATCCCTAATCCTAAATCCTCCATGATTATACTTTGTTCCTTGATTTTTAGACTTTTACCCTTGTTTTTATTTGCTGTGTTTTGCAATTTTTGCACTTTGAAATAATTTTCTTATGTTTTGGAAGGTTTAGGGCGTGAATTAAAGAGATTTTATCACATCACTTGTCTATTTGAATTTTGAAATTTCAAATTATTGCGAAGTCATGAATGGTGCTACAGGAATAGCGTTATTCCTGCAGCGCTAAGGTAATTATGTTTTGACATGCACCAACCAACCCAGATCTTATCATGATTACACAAATCATGGATAAAGGACCTGCATGTGCTCCACGATCTTTTCTTGAGTTGATGATGCAATTTAAACCATTGTATGAATGCGGTCGAGCTGTACCTACAAGGACCTGCATAAAATCAAGCCCTTCCAAATATTATTAAACGATACCATCATATGTTATTCTAATATATCGGATGTGGTGTGCATATATTGAATTTAGAGGAATTTTTATGATCTAACAACCACAGGTCTCAAAGTTCCTAGTTTGAAATCGTGTAGAGTTTTACAGAACTGTATCAATCACATGGCACCGAAGAAGAGTGGACAGATCATTAGGTTGGAAACTGAAGGCACAAAACAACTTGAAGCTTACCCACAGATGGTGCAAAGGTTTAAAGACGTAGGTTGGTTCAAAATTTTCACCACTTTCCAGGGACATGATGAACATGTCTCTATGATATTCACACATGACTTCGATAATTTCGAAGTTGTGATTGGAAAATTGTTGATGATGGTGACTAAACACTCCATTGCAAGAGCTTGCAAATTTCCAATTGGGGGAGAAAGGTGGTGGAAAAAAGAGAACGTGGTTATGGAATTAGTGAACCAGTTCCAGCTACCAAGAAAACATAACACTAATTGGAAAAAAAGAGTACCACACAGTTGAATCTGAAAGGAGTGGCATACTGCTTTGATTATAAATCACATGTATGTTACATGTGAGGGTAGGTTCTCATTGGTTTACATTTATCATATCAGATTGTTAATGCACATCAATGGAGATTACCCCCTAAATTTACCCTATTTTCTACTCAAAAGTCTATCTAAGATGTCCAAAAGGGTACAGTTTCATCCTACCACAGCCAAAGGTAGTTTTTTCCACCAAGTTTTGATAAAGACATTAGTTGTTTCTTCTTTGAAGGAAGTACAGAGACCCTGGGATTGGTTAATCCAGTCTCTAAATAATGATCCACAACCAAGCAAGCCTAAAAAGGCTAAAGGGAAAAGGGCAACTACACAGAAAAAGAGTATCATAGTTGATGAATTCCCAGTCAAAGAAGAAATATATGCAACTAGGGTGACAAGGGCCAACAAAAGAAAGAAGTAGACTCAACAGATCATTGTTGATACCCTTGCAAGTAAAGGTCAAGAAGAAGCCACCACCAGTAGAGGTAAGATATCAAAAACTGATGCAGACATTGATATGTTTCCTGATACAAAGATAAAAATGGAAGTAGATATAGATGAAGATTACAAAGTAAATCCAATTAAACCCACAGTCAAGCATAAACATAAATTGACAAGTAAGAAAAGTGCCAAAGGAAAAAACAGGGGAAGAAATCTACACCTGTGTCTAAATACCCTAGTAGAAACTCTACTAGGGCTGTCAACAAATTTAGGCTAAACTCTAAGTCTATGTTTGACCCATCCATCAAAAAAGAGAACCTTATATTCATAGAGGAAAATTCTGAAGACTCTAAAGAAGGTATTAAAGAACAAGAAGAAATACCTCCATTGCACAGGAAGAGGAAAAAAAATTGATCAATATTCTGCAAGACCTATAACAAGATCAACCACCAGATCCTCAAAAGTTGAAGCACTATTTAAAGGTACAGGTGGAACTTCTGACTACCATCCTGAAGATTGAGATCAGATTCCAGATATCCTAGAGGCCATGGACTCATATAGTTCTGATGATGATCATAGCTCAGAACTATCCTCTAGATACCAAATCAAACTGAGAGAACCCAAGGCTATTATAGATCTGAACAAACCTGCACCTGCAGAAGAATTTCCAGAATTTAAAGTCAAGGTTAGAAGTGATAAAGACAAGATTAAAGAACTCCAGAAAATGGCAACGAAATAAAAGAAAGAAAAATATTAGGTGGAGCAATGGAATTCCAACAACAAGAGAAGATACAATATTTCAAAAAGTAAATGTGAACATAATAGAAAGAAGAAAAAACATAAATCAAATACAGGAAATACTATGTTTTTCATGTTTTAGTCCTTATCTTCAAGAGCAGTTTTTGAAACTATGGAGATGAATTGTTTGAAACCAAAAGAGATTTTGTTGGGAAAATTCCCGTGCACAAAAACCTCTCTCGGGTTTTACACATCTATCACATTTTAAGAGATTAAAATTTATCTTTGACGCCTATTTTTCTAAGAAAGCTACAGGAAATACTTTGTTTTTTTACATGTTTTAGTCTTTATCCTCAATATAGGTTTCATAACAGCTGGAGATGAATTATTTGAAACAAAAAGAGGTTTGTTTTGGGACCATGCCCCTTCACAAAAACCTCTCTCCGTTTTTATACATCTATCACATTTTAAGAGATTCAAATATATCTTTGAGGCCTAATTTTCTGAGATTTCACAATATATAATTTCTTGTTTTAGTCAGTAATTTTGGGAGAGGTTTCAGAAAAACTAGAGATGAATTTTTGGAAACCAAAAGATATTTTTGTTGGAAATGGGCCCCTTCACAAAAACCACTCTCAGGTTTTACACATCTATCACTGTTTGGGAGATACGAAGATATTGTTGGACCCTATTTTTCAGAAATTTGCAAGATTTATTTTCCTAAAAAATCTCATGGATAGTAGTAGACAAGCAACCTCATCAATTCGACTTGGAAATCAAATTTGATATTCTCCTTGATTATTTGAAACAAGA
>JASDQU010216652.1:6751-18326 GCA_032191745.1 Picea mariana | reverse complement strand
GAAGTTCTCTTGGTGTAGAGGATCCATGGGCATTGTTGCCCTGGATTGTTGGCTATGTAGCCCTGTAACCCCCTGTGTGCAAAGAAAACAACAAGTGGGAGAATGTTGGGTATGTGTTATATTCTTTGCACGAGTGGTAGTGTTTGAGCGTCTGCCCGGGCGCGTTTAATGAATAACATTTTCAAACAGTGCTTGGAAAATTTAGTTTTGGTATTTATTGACGATATCCTAGAGTATTTGAAAACAGAAGAGGAAGATGAAGAACATCTAAGGATAGTATTGCAAACTTTAAGAAAACACAAACTATATGCTAAATTTTACAAGTGTGACATTTATCAAAAGAAAATACAGTACCTAGGACATGTAATATCTGAAGAAGGTATTGCAGTCGACCTAGAGAAGATAAGAGCCATCATGGAATAGCCTATCCCTAAGGATGTAGCGGACATCTGGTCATTCATGGGAATCACCGAGTACTACCACATATTTATAGAGGGATTCTCTAAGATTGCATACCCTATCACATCCCTACAGAAGAAGGGAACCAAGTTTAATTGGTCACAAAAATGTCAGGATAATTTTAACAAGTTAAAAGAACTGTTAACAACCACACCAATTTTAAGGGTACCAGACCCAGATAAAGACTTCACAGTCTGCATGGATGCAAGCAAAGAAGGTTTGGAATGTGTCATAACTCAAGAAGGACATGCTATTTCTTACGAGTCCCGAAAACTAAAAGAGAACGAACGAAACTACGTCACCCACGACTTGGAATTAGCAGTTGTTATCCTTGCATTAAAAATGTGGCGACACTATATATTGGGCAGAAAATTTCTACTGCTAACTGATAACAATGGTGTGAAATTATTGCTTAGTCAACTAGACCTTAATGCAAGGCAAGCAAGATGGTTGGCCTTCTTGAGCGAATTTGATTTCGAGATAAGACACATCAAGGGCAAGGAAAACAAAGTGGCAGATGTCTTAAGTAGAAGAATTCATGGGTTTTTTGAGATAAACATTAGCAGGGAAGAAAGCGACATTGAGCAAAGGATAAAGGCTGCAAGTAATAATGATGAAAAATACATTAAAACAGTGGCAGATTTACAAAATAACGTAGAAACGTTAGACATAACAGATTTGAGTCTTGACAGAAATGGTCTACTAAGATTCAAAAATAGGTTATACATACCATATTCTATCGAATTAAAGTTAACAGTTTTGGACGAAGTACACAAGAAACCATATTATGGCCATCCGGGATACCAGAAAATGGTAACAACACTAAGGAAATTATTTTAATGGCCTAATATGAAAGGAAAAACAACAGAATACTTGTCTAAGTGCCAATATTTTCAACAAGTGAAGGTTGAACACTAGCATCCAGCTGGCCTGTTGCAGCCTCTACCTATACCAGAATGGAAATGGGAGACTATATCTCTGGATTTTATCACAGGTTTGCCTAGAACTCAGAAATAGAATGATTCAATTATGGTAGTAATTGATAATCTTAGCAAGTCTGCACATTTCGTTCCTATAAAATCTACTTATAAAGCTATTAACATCGTTGAAATATTCATGAAGGAAATTCTTAGACTGCATGGTATTCCTAAAATGGTGATTTCAGATAGAGACGTAAAATTTACATCTACGTTTTGGAAAGAATTGTTTGCAGGGTTGAATACTAACATGAATTTCAGCACAATCTACCATCCACAAACAGATGGGAAGACTGAATGAACGAATCAAATCATGGAAGATATTTTATGAATGTACATAAGGATGAAGCCAAGTAAGTGGGAAGACTACCTGCACTTGGTGGAATTTGCATACAATAATGGTTACCAAACATCACCTAAGATGAGCCCCTTCAAAGTATTGTATAACATAAAGTGTACAACTCCGATTAGCTGGGATAACCCAGTTGACAGACTCATGGCGGGACCAAATATTCTCCAGGAAATGGAGAATACGGTAAGAAAAGTACAGCAGAATTTAAAAGAGGCACAGGACAGACAGAAAAGTTATGCGGACCTGAAAAGAAGACACCAATAATTTCAAGTTGGAGACCACGTGTATTTAAAAGCCAAAGAAAGAATAAGTTCATTAAATCTAAGAAACTATTCCAAGTCCAGGCCTCATTTTTGTGGCCCTTTCGAGATCTTAGCTTGAATTGGACCCGTGGCATATCAACTTGCACTTTGTGCAAATATGAAGATTCATAACGTATTTCATGTTTCTTTGTTAAAATTGTATGTTCATGATTCTACTCACATGATCGATTGGAACATGGTGCAGGTGGAACCAAAAGGTAAGTTCCTAGCAGAACCTCTGCGCATTCTGGACAAGAGAGAAATAGCACTTCGGAACAAATTCCTCACCCAGGTAAAAGTGCAATGGAAGCACTTTAGTCCTGAGGAGGCGACCTAGGAATTGGAGGAAGATTTGCATAAATCTCATAAAAACATGTTCCGAGAAAGGAACGAACACTAAGGACAGTGTTGTACTGAAGTGGGAAATGATGTAATATCCCCCCAAAAATAAATTATTATTAAAATTTTGTATACACTTAGGAATTTATTTCCGTTTTTGGCAAATTTGAATTTCGAAAATTATTGCCATTTATGGCAATTTCGAATTCAGAATTTGGTTAATTGTAATTAATTATTTTGACTGCTGGGAAAAGATTTGATTTACCCAACCAACTCTTTGACTATGACACTTGTAAGAGACAAATACTTTTTATATTTATTGTTGAGGGACAAATGGAACAACCAGGTTGAATTCATCTCACCATGACAACATGAGTGGGGAATAGGCTTCAACTACCTCAGGGCTGAATTTTACAAGTGGAAAATCAGGAATATGGCCATTGAAAACCCCTGAAAATCAGGGATTTGTAAATCTGCGAAAATTTCCAAGGGGAAAAGACCCAGGCACAAGATGCTTTTGCATAAATATCATATGGAAGGAGGCAAGACGATGCCTAGTATGCTAGGAAAAAGACTATCACTTGTTGTTATGAGCACTAGTTTCTGACTGTGAGGCAAGGAGAATTTTCTGATCTGAAAAGAGGATTATAGCTAAGGAGGAGTTTTTGGATTTCTCCCTCATGGATTCATGGTCAGGCTAGGGGGTGAACGGAGCAAGTAGATTGGTTTTTTTGTTCTATGGTTGGGTGGAACTTGGTTGTTCATTTGTTGTTTAAGAACTTTGTTCATATATGTTCACCTACTCTTCCTTGGTTGAATGTTATGTTGATTAATAGTTGATAGAATACATTTACTTAATTCTAGATAAATATCCTATTGATTAATGGTTGATAGTATACATCTACTTGTGTTGGTAGAATGAAATGAATTATGGAAAAGCTTGTACAGTTGAATTTATTCAGTAAGTAGAGATAAGAGAGCTATTGTGTATGATAGTTGTTGGAGATTATGTGAAAGTTTCTTATTCAAGTGACATACTCTATGAACCACAATAGGAATGTAGATTCAACTATGGATATGTTTAAAGACTTATTACATATTTTTACAGGTTAAATAATAGTAAGTATAGATTATAGGAAATCTATGTATACTTTTATAGGTTGCAATAAATCTACACATAACAAAAGTATTACCATAATAAATGTAAATTGTACCATAGCTATAGATATATATATGTATATATAGATATTCGCTCAAGGACTATTTAACTGTACCACTACCCAACAAAGTTTTTGAGTGATTACTAGAATAGATATTTATATGTATACATATTGTTGCCTATACAGAGTTTCAGAGTTACATAAATATCCAGTACACAGAAAGATATTTATTGATTGTTTCATAAACTTGAGAATTCGATTTTTTCCATTAAATCGAACTACATTAATGGAGAAGAAAGTTACAATCCTCTTCATTACAATAATGCAGAAGCAAAGGTTCAATGAATCAAATACATAAAACATACTACCTATTACAGAGTCGGCCCAATACTTAAACGAGTCTTCAAACTCTACATAACACCTACGATCATAACTATTAAATAGTGAACTCGTATTCAATATGGGGTTTTCCCTCTGTCCTTTTCTTTAAGGATTGAAGATACAAATAACCAGCTGTTTATAGGAGTCTAGTATAAATTTTCGATGATAAAAGTGTTCTAGGGTGGAACAATATCGTTTCATTAGAACCTAGGGTTATATCTTAAACGTTGCAAGTTGGAACCCGAATACCTTTTTCGCGTAAGGCACTATCTTGGATCCAGAGACTTCGAATGTTGAAAGTCCTGCAAGGAAATTGATAATTTATAATTAGTGATAAGATAGAGTTCAACAAAAGTTAAATCTTGAATATAGAACAATTACTAGAATGCATTTACGAAATAAAATTATCGTAGATTTAAAACATGGACTTTACTTAGCTTGCAATTTGGGGAAACATATGCATTTCCTTCGATTTGTGTCAATGAGGAAAGTCGTCCACAGTCCCGAAGGGGAGGAGTGGACCAAAGATTGCTTGATGGGTACCCTTGCAGCAATACGGGTCCCATCATTAGATTGATAACCGAAAATTCTTTAACCAAACCTTTTAGAAAAATAAATAAACAATAATAACCCTTTAAGAACTTAACAATCAAAGTGCTAAAAAGTTTGCACACTATACACATGACGAACATAGATATTCTATTACTCTTTGGTTTCCATTTGAATTTTATATATATGTTGAAGGGAATTACATTAACCAAGTTTCAAAACACATACTTCAATATTCCATATATGCTGAAGGGAAATGCATTAACCAAGTTTCAAACACAGACAGAGGAACCGAAAGCCTTTAATAATTTTCTTGAATCAAGCCCATATTTTGTTTACACACAGTGGCATCGTATGACTATTACGGTGGGTCCTTACAAACCAGAAAGAATCCCGTCCTTTAATAAAGTCAGAAATATTAATGTCGAATGGATTGACTTGATCTATCACTAGGTTTGGAGTACTTATCCCAGAATAAGGAACCAATGATTCAGATTTTTGAAAGAAATTACAGAACTATAGCTTTCTATGAAAATAATTATTGTAAACATCCAACATGAATGAAAAATCGTAACACCCTAATGCCTAAGAAAACCCATTCCCGAATAGAATGAAACCACTTCTGGAGAAATATGGATTTACCCTTCAAAATACAGATTAATAGAGTTCCACGACCTTTCAAACAACTATCGAATGTACAGGAAGGAATCGAAGCTTCAAAGTCATGGAGGAACCAACTAGGGTTAGGACTCCTATCAAACAGAATGGGAATTCCAAACATACAGTATGCGATTCGAAAATACAGACTAAGAAAATACCCATGAATTTCGAGACAGTTAACGAGTTTATGGAAGGGTATCAAATCCTCAAGGTCACTTAAGGATTTCAAGCTAGGGTAAGGACCGTCATCGAAGCAGAGTGGAGATTTTAAACACTCAAAGTCGTGCCATGGTGTGTAAGATAATTAAGAAAAAACAAAGGAACAATAGGGGATGAAGACAAACCTTAAGTTGAAATACACTTAACAATCCTTATAGAACTCTAATGTAGGATCGAGGAAGTTGGAAAAACAAGAAGTAAAATACGGTGACGGTAAAGTGCTACGTAAACCAAAATTGCAGAGAGTTCAGAGTAGCATGATCGAGAGTTACTTTACCTGGTTCAGGGTAACATTCATCTGATAGTCACCCAACCATAGGCCGAAGCCACCCTCCGAGCACCTTGACCTTGAACATGATGAACCCAAATCCACAGTTCAGGGCATGTATACCAAGCCGAGTTTCACAGGTAGCACTGGAGCAGTTTCACAGAGGGACAAAGCTGAAGGAAATGAAACAATTTCCTAAAGACCATCTCGAAACAGAGTAATAGCGAGGGTTATGAATCTTGTACTCTACCATGTGACAACAGGGAGGTGGCATGCGTTGCCTTGGACATGGTGGCCGAATGACAGGTCTTGTGAAGTACCCTTCACAAGTCTCCATTAATGGACTAGAAAGAGGATTCAATCCAAGTCTGACACAACCCTTTCAAATTCATACCAAGTTATTACGATGGAAGACAACTCCTTTAGGGCATGATATACATGATTATCAAATCTAGTTTCTCGTTCAGTTAAGATGTGACTAATAGTTCGTTATTGTTAAACAATTTTGGAAGGCAAACTGTGTTAATAATGATCGGGATTTTAATCACGACCAGGGGTCACAAGACGTATTGTTCGGCCAGTTAAAAATAACGTAAAATCACCATTATGTTAAGGCCTGTAACATTACCGTTGAAGGTACATGCTTTAACTCAAATTCATATAGACCATATATGATACGAGCAATGTCTATGCATAGGGATTATTGTAATTCGAGTGGGGTTTTCTTTTGTAATCTAAGGTGGACGTTTATGCATAGAAATGGGTATAATACTAAGGGTATTATATATATTATAAACATTAATACATATATGAAAAGGATTATAATACTAGTGAGATTTAATGTATATAAATGTCAATGTTTAAAGTGTAGAGATAATATAACACTAGTAGGGTTTTACTAACCTTTATACTCATATTAGATATGTTAGTAATCCGAGAGGCTAGGGAGTAGCGAAGTTACCATAGTGTCAATCTGAGAGTTAGATGGCAAGGGAATGCAACTTCCACATATCACTAAATTTACACCGGAGTCATTCATTTAGTTTCTGGGACCATAAGTGATGTTGACCAATAAAGTTTTAAAGGTAAAAGAATTGAAAAACCTCAACGTGCGTCACTACCAGAAGGTAATTTTTAGGTGGGGAAAAAGGGATATTGATGCACCAATTGTTGGAATATATAATTCTTACTTATCTAATATACTTGCTAATGTATTGAGAGTTAGAGTTAATCTCTACGTGAGTTGTGTGATCCTATTATTAAAAGGTTGTTAGAGAGTTGGATTTGTGAGATCCTTTGGTGTGTGGTTGAGATATTCTCTCAACCTCCCCAATTATCTTTAGAATAAGTTAGATATGATAACAACCTGTACACTCTATATAATAGAGTCCATTGTATTAATATTGATGTAATAGAATGTTTGTTTAAATCACTCTACTCTCCCATTTTAACATGGTATCAGAGCTTCAGGGTTGGGCGTGACTCCCTGACGGGAGTGCCCAGAAATATGTGGAGACTAGAGTAATTGTTTGTGTTTGCTTGTGTGAGTCCTGGCGTATGCTCATTGTCCAAAGAAGATTGGTGCATGTGTGTTGCTAAAGATAGCGCTGCAGTTGAATTGTTTGTGTTTGCTTGTGTGAGTCCTGGCGTATGCTCATTGTCCAAAGAAGATTGGTGCATGTGTGTTGCTAAAGATAGCGCTGCAGTTGAGGAATAGATCATTGTTTGTGTTTGTTGTGCATTACTCTGATTTGTGTTGCCATTTGCAGTCTCAGAGTATAAAGGGTGAAGGATCAGAGAGTTAATTTCTGTTGCTCAAAAACGGTTTGACTTTCCTGAGGGTACCGTTGAGCTTTATGCAGAGAAGGTGAACAACAGGGGTCTCTGTGCAATTGCACAAGCTAAGTCTCTACGTATAAGGGCTTGCTATGATCATTGAGGCCCAAATCGTTGTTTTATTTAAATGTTAATCTGCTGGTAATGCCATTGATCGTTGCCATTTGCTGAAGGAGGACGCTGCCAGGGTGCTGTCATTTCTCTGAATTCTGTAGATGTATATTGTCTACTGTAAAGTCGTATTGTCCTAGAGTTTGCAAAGAAAATTTGAGATCTGCTATTGGAAAGATGATCTCGGTTTTTACCAGAAGAGGAGGAAGATTTATTGAAGAAGATCCAGTGGAGAACTACTGCAATGCGTGAAGAATTGTACTGCAAACTCGTTGTTCAATAGAATTGGAAATTTTGTAGTTGGGTGAAGGGTTGAGAGATCACTGTTAGAGAAAGGAGAATGCGCCTGTCAAATCTGTCATGATTTGATAAAGGGAAATTGCACTCAAAGAAATGCAACCATCCAATAGAATAATGTGCATGCTGCGCAGAGATGGTGAAGAGGATTCATCACGTCGGGGCTGTATTGGTGAAGATTAGCTGAGTTATGTCGCGATAGGGTTTTAAACCGTGGCATTGTGGCGAAAAATAAATGGGGAACTGTTGCGAATCTGGTGAAGGATCCAATAATGTGCGAAAGGAACGCAGGTCGAATCCGTTCTCGCAGGACTTTAACCCCCCGGAGCGCCCCGGGTTTCGGTTTCCAAAGGAGCGACCGTCGGGCGCAACATTCATGGTAAGTATGTACTGGGAAAAGAGCTCGACAGGGGTGAGTTCGGCATTACTTACCTTTGTACTGACAAGGAAACCGACGAAATGCTGGCCTGCAAGTCTATTTCGAAGCGAAATCTCAGGACGGCGATAGATATTGAAGATGTGAGGCGAGAAGTAGCTATAATGAACAATTTTCCTCAGCATCCTAACATTGTTACCTTGAAAGCTACAAGGACGACCAAGCTGTGCATCTCGTCATGGAGCTCTGCGAGGGTGGAGAGCTCTTTGACAAGATCGTTGCCAGAGGACATTACAACGAGCGTGCTGCGGCTGCTGTTACACGCACTATTGTTGAAGTTGTCCAGATGTGTCACAAAAACAGGGTGAGCGATTTTCTGAGATAGTTGTTGCTGCCATCGCTTGAGGCTGCCATCGCTTGAGGTGGAGCCGCGCGTTGAATACATGAAGAAGCCATAGGTAATTCAGTGAAGAGGCTGCGTCCCGAGAGCACTAGTGAGGTGATAAATCAAGACATGGACATGGCTGGTGATGGTAACTCACCTGATGTAGACATAGACGAAGATTTGCATAGCAGACAACTGGCATGGGAAGGAGGCTATGCAGTGCCTATTTGGTGTGAATGTTCTTATCTCTAGCCTTCAAGGTCTTGGCGTTGACATTGCGAAGAATGTTATATTGGCGGGAGTAAAACCAGTCACTTTGCATGACCAGTCAAATGTTGAAGCCCGAGGAGAGGGCGAGGTTGAAGGGCGTGTGACAAATCCTTGTCCATGACATTGCAGAGGACTCATTTCTGTTATTGTTGGAGTTTGTTGTTGTTTGCGCGATTCCATGGAGATGCTATAGTGAAGTGAGGTGTACGTGTCCATTCCGTCGGACTCACAAATGGTTGATTGTGAGAAGTGAGATTGAGTTGTGCTTATATTTTTTGGTTTGAAGGTGTGCATAGTTATGTTATTTGTGAGACATGTAATTGAAAGCAAGACTAGGATATTTTGATGTAGTGGTCCTAGAAAATTCTATGTACCTGAGCCATTGTATACCCCCTAATGTGAAAAGTTCGTGGTAATCTAAAAACTACTATGTAAAGCATGGTTACAGGTAATCCAAGAAAACCTGATGCATGGTTGAGGGTAATCCAAGAAAACCCAGAGAATGGTTACAGGTAATCCGAGAAAACCTAGTGCATGGTTGAGGGTAATCCGAGAAAACCCAGAGCACGGTTATGGGTAAGCCAAAATAAAACCCAGGTTGATGATGATGTGATGAAGGGAGAGCTATGAGGAAGAATGGTTGAATGAACCATGTAGCTGAAAAAGATTCCTATAGAACTGGCGGTTACAACGGCTGATGACCCATGTATTCTGGTAGATGGATTTCTCTTTATATGGACATCAATAATCAGATGCAGGTACAAGAGGAAGCACACAAAGATATGACCACATAGATATTTAGATAAGTTGTCAATAAGGGAGAGTGTTGGAATATATAATTCCTACTTATATAATATACTTGCTAATGTATTGAGAGTTAGAGTTAATCTCTACGTGAGTTGTGTGATCCTATTATTAAGAGGTTGTTAGAGATTTGGATTTGTGAGATCCTTTGGTGTGTGGTTGAGATATTCTCTCAACCTCCCCAGTTATCTTTAAAATAAGTTAGATCTGATAACAACCTGTACACTCTATATAATAGAGTCCATTGTATTGATATTGATGTAATAGAATGTTTGTTTAAATCACTCTACTCTCCCATTTTAACACCAGTTTTCTTTAGTAACCTGGAACGTAGGACAAAGCCCTTGGGATTTCACGTTCCAACCAGAATTCGCGTGGCGATTCAATTCTTCCAATCTCAGAATAAATTACGATGTGGTTGGCACCACGAGGAGACCATTAAGAACCCAATAGTAGTGTCGAAAATACTAGAAGGGAAACGAAGGTCAGATTCACTTCAAATCGCAAAAGGTCCCTCCCAGCTCCCTGCGTCCTTCAAAAATGATGGTTCCATACCATTTCGGATTAAATGTAGATGGGATAATGCGTGGAAGCATTACTAGCTGAAATTTGGGAACAAGATTAAGGGTGGTCTTTTGAAATTGTCAAGAACGAAACAATTTTTGGTCAAGATGATCTAGCGCTGTGATTTACAAGCTACCAGTTGGTTCATTTTTCTATGAAAGGAAGAATAGTAAACCTACTACGTTGTCTAGTAAGACAACATGAAAAAAAAGGGAAGAATCGCAAAGGAGAGGGGGCACATTAAAATTGTCTTAGAGAAACTCATTAAAAAAGAAATGTTGGGAGAACTTTGAAGCTAGCCAAATGGAGAACTCATAAAAAGGTCGTTGGAAGGACTCTGAGGAAATCACCACATGGAGAAAGCTTTAATACAAATCGAGAAGGAACTTTGAAGGCATAGTCCAGGCATAAAAAAATGTAGAGTACGTAAATGGAATTGTTGAGTGAAATCCAAGCAAATCGTAGAGAAAAACAGAGGTAAACCCCAAGCAAATCGCAGAGAAAAAAAAACACAGGTAAATTTGAGTGAAAATCGTTGAGTAAAAACGTTGGGGAGACGACAAATTTCTAGATAAAATCGTTGAGGAGACAACCACTTTCTAGAGGAAATCGCAGCTCAGAAGAGGACATGAATGCATTTTTTTTTTATTAAATCTTTAAGAATGACAAGTGTCATCTCCGCGTTGAATTTAGGCACTCATTCACACGCATAAACTTAATATTGGGTGTTAGAATGTTGCGCAATAAAGAAAGGCCAGGAATAATGAGGCAAGACAAGTCTAGGCCAGACCAGGAGCGATGAAGAAAGCATTGAGCACGTGATCATATGGTTTGGTTCAGTGAGGGTTCAGTGAGGGAGATGGAACAGAGCATTCTAATGTTTTCAATTTAGAATGGCAAAGTTGTCAAATCAATTCACTCACTTCACGAGTCATATAATATGCTTCTCATATTCACTTTTGTTTGTCGATTTTTGGTTTTATGGTCAATGCACGAAGGATCCTAAGATTCACTTAAGAAATTGTCCAAGTATCGGGGATCATAGGTACATTGGATTGTGTTCATGATGGGAAGAATTGTGTTCATGAGACGTTACCGAGATAATTGTCGAACCATGGCTTAAGTATTTATTTAAGGAATTGCTGAAGTAGGGGTCTTCTAGTTGTAAGAAGGGGGTGGATAGAATGGATAGAATAGCATGGAGTTAATAAAAATTTGATGTTGCAATCGAGTTAACATTCATAATAAAAGTTTGAATTAAGACAA